>BOPN01003615.1:17500-22500 GCA_017312705.2 Penaeus japonicus | reverse complement strand
GACATGATTTTCCATAATGAAGAGAGAAAGAGAGAGAGAGAGAGAGAGAGAGAGAGAGAGAGAGAGAAAGAGAAAGAGAAAGAGAAAGAGAAAGAGAAAGAGAAAGAAAGAGAAAGAGAAAGAGAAAGAGAAAGAGAGAGAAAGAGAAAGAGAAAGAGAAAGAGAAAGAGAAAGAGAAAGAGAAAGAAAGAGAAAGAGAAAGAGAAAGAGAAAGAGAAAGAGAAAGAGAAAGAGAAAGAGAGAGAAAGAGAAAGAGAAAGAGAAAGAGAAAGAGAAAGAGAAAGAGAGAGAGAGAGAAAGAGAAAGAGAAAGAGAAAGAGAAAGAGAAAGAGAAAGAGAAAGAGAAAGAGAAAGAGAAAGAGAAAGAGAAAGAGAAAGAGAAAGAGAAAGAGAAAGAGAAAGAGAAAGAGAAAGAGAAAGAGAAAGAGAAAGAGAGAGAAAGAGAAAGAGAGAGAGAAACAGAAAAAGAGAGAGAGAAAGAAAGAGAGAAATAGAAAAAGAGAGAGAGAAAGAGAAAAGGGAAGAAGCATGGAAACAGGAACAAAAAGAAAGAAAGAAAAAAAAAAGACATGGAAGAATGACATATAGTGAAAGTGACAACAGAGAAAATATACAAGACGTAGGTGTGGGAAAGGTAATTCGATGTAAAGCGTTAAGGTTATAGAAAGGAAATGAAATAATAAATCTTCTTAATCACATATGGAAATTAAAAGGAAAATAATACAGGGAGATAAGCAAGCAGACACAAAATATAAGGAGAAAGAAGGGAAACATGAATATTAATTAATGTTTTCTTTTTTTCTCTCTCATTCTTTCTCAGTACGAAAAAAATCATAATGCGGGGAAAAGTTGAACAAAAACTTTCCTAATTAATAAAGTACTCATAATCAAGGAGTTTCCTGAATTAGCCAGATTACAAGAAAAAATTCTTTATTAGAAAAAAAAAATAAATATCGGACTGGCATCAGAAGGAGAAGGTTTTAATGATAATGATGGAGATAATGACGATGATAATGGTAATCATATTAATAGTAATGATGAAAATTGTAATGATTATGATGATGATACTACTACTATTACTACTACTACTGGTAAGACTTCAACTAATGATAATGCTGATAATGATAATAATATTATTTATGTCATTGACGATAATAATGATGATGATGATAATAATAATAATAATAATAGTAACAATAATAACAACAGTGATAATGGTAACGATAATGATAATTATAATAATGAAAATAACAATGATTATAGTAACAATGATGAAGATTATAAAAGTAGTAAGAATGATATCAACATTGATAATGATAATAATAATGATGATCATTTGAATGATAACAGGAATAATGATATTGATCATAGTAGTAACAGTAAATAAAGATAAAGAGAACAGTAATAAGAGCAAGGCTGAAAAGGATAAAAATAATGAGCCACATAATTATAGTAGCACCAATTTTTACTATCATTATTATCATAACTATTTATCATCATTATCCTTGTTATCTATAATATCATAACTATTAACATCATCAATATTACGATATCTTCACCCTTTAACATCTATAATCACTATAATTATCATTGCTCATATTTTCATAATCACCATCATCATTATTACTATTATTATCCTTTCGCTTTTAGAGATTACTCGTTTTTTCCCCTCTTTTTCTTCGCTCTTTTTCCTAAGGGATGGCACATGATACAGCCTCTGTTCAGGACGTGAAAAAGATATATTGACACATCATTAAAGCTCGAGTGACTGTCTGCTCGTTTCCTCTTGTGGAGTCGGCTTACTCTGCTTTTTTTTCTTTCTTTCTTTCTTTCTTCTTCTTCTTTTCGTTTCCTTTTATTTCTATTTTCTTTGTATTTTTTTCTTACCTTCTCTTCGATCTTTCGTTTTTTTGTTGTTGTTTTTCCATGGCGGGTGTTTATTTTTTTCTCAATCTTTTCTAAAAAAAAATAATGATAACGATGATGATTATAATGGTAATAATGATAACAGTGATAATGATAGCAGCAATGGTAATAATGGTAATGAAAATGATGATAGCAATAAAAATGATAATGATAATATCTAATGATAATACAAATAGTTGCAATGATAATGATAATTACAAACAGAATAATAAAGCAGTAATGATGATTATAGTAACAACAGTAATGATAAATGATAATGATACAAAAAAAGACACTGACGTCATACAGCAGTAATGAGAGGGATAATATAATGACAATAAGAGTAAAGAAGAAACGTATCAATTGCTATGGTAATGAAATAGTGATGATGAAAAAAACAAAAACAAAAAAAAAACTACATAGAGGAAGTAATAAACAGAGAAGACAGATTTGTATTTAAACAATGATTATAAGAATAAAAATAGATAAATGACAATAGTAAATAACAAGTAAACAACGGTAAAAAGAAACACTGAGCACAAGGCTCCCTTACCTTCTCTCACTCTCACTCTCACTCTCACTGACTCTCTCTCTCTCTCCAGATGCTTTATCTATATTTTTTTTTTGTTCAACCCGAGCCATAATAAGTCCTGCACGACCGGACAAGGTCGCAATCAGAAGGGAATTCTTTCTGGTCTGGTAGCTAACCCGCAAGTGTTCGGGCACTCGCTCCCTTTTTCGTGGTGGGATTCGAACCCACGATCGTGAATTACGGTTTTCGTTCCCTGACACTCTTGCCCACTCGACCACCGTGGCGAGTGGGCACTAGTTAATAGTTTGAAGGGGTACTGAAGATTTTTTTTTCTCTTCTCTCATGTACCGCCTGCAGACTATAGTTTGAGAGAGTTATTACGTTCTATCTAGTTGTTTCATTATTAACTGATAAAGATAATGATAAAGATAGTATTAATGACACTGATAATGATTGTGACAATGATAATATGGTTGAGAGTGCTATTACCACCACTACTTCTACTGCTGTTACTACTACTACTACTATTACTACTACTACAACTATTGCTACTACTATTACTGTTACTACTATTACTACTACTATTGATGATGATAATGATAATAATCGTGATTATGACTATAACAACTGTGGTAGTAATAATGATAATGATAATAATGAAGATTATAATAACAATAATAAGGAAAATGATAATGATGATAATAGTAATACCACTACTAATAAGGTTAATAATGATGATAATGATAAAAATAATTATCATAACAACAATAATGAAAATTATAATGATTATAACAATAACTATAGATTATAAGGTAAGAATAATTATCAAATAATGCTAATGATGGTGATAATTGCAGTAAAAGTGAAACAAAAGTGATAAGGATGATACGGTTTGATGACAAAAACAAATTGAAATGTAAGTGAATTATTGCATAACATACTTTAGATATATTAGATAAAAATGAATGAACAAGAAAGAAAGTACGAAATTCCCACAAGTATAAAATCATTAAATGAATTTTCATTTCTTTTTTGCGAAAATTGACCAGGTAATTTTTTCCCCCCAAGCATAAATAAAACTGATTGTAACCAAGGCATCCCTGGAATGGGTGCCTGTTCCTGTTTGTTATATATCTTTTCTTTTGTCCGAGTCTTTCCATGTGTTGCAGACCCAGGCAAGGTTGCAATCAGAAGGAATCTCTTGTTAATCTGGTAACTGACCCGCAAGTGTTGGGGTAACAGCTCCCTATTTTGTGGTGGGATTCGAACCCGCGATCGCGAATTATGGTTTCCTCTTCCAGGCGGCTTTGCCCACTCGACCATCGTGGCGAGTGGGTATGAGTTATTAGTTGGAAGTAGTATATAATCAGCAAGTTTCTCGAGTAGTTATTGCACTGTCCAGTTTGCGAGGATTAAACTTTCCATTTGTTTATTGATATATTCGTTATTTGTTCATGATAATTTCAGTCATATAAACAGGATGCTGATAATATATTTACCGTGTTTTCAAGGGGGGGGGGGGGATCGTATCTCTTTTTGATAGATTCCTTGCCCCCCCCCCAAAAAATGATGAAAATACAAGTGATAATCTATAGCGTTGATGCATCTATCTACCTTTCACTCACGTATGCTGTTGCAGTAGGTGTGCCCTCCCCCCCTAAAAAAAAAAAAAAAAAAAAAATCTACACCATCTACATGAACCAAAACAGAGGAGAGCTGGCGAGGAATTATTCTATATTATCAAAGCCGTTCGTCTGTTGCTATATTCTGTTGTCTCGTAGTCTTAGTTATCTGATAGTTATATTATCTGATAGCTAGGTGTTTCTTGGTCTTCGTATTTCTTCTTTGAGACATTTTCATGTTTTTTCGTTTTTGGCTGTCGAAGAAGGAAAAGGGTTGATACGGGTAATACGGGTCAAAGGTTAAGATATGATTAAAGAAAAATCGTATGCATTTCGTTTCTTACACGGATATTCTTGATGTTAATTCATTCCTGTGTGTGTGTGTGTGTGTGTGTGTGTGTGTGTGTGTGTGTGTGTGTGTGTGTGTGTGTGTGTGTGTGTGTGTGTGTGTGTGTGTGTATGTGTGTGTGTGTGTGTGTGTGTGTGCATGTATGTACGTGTAGGTGTACGTGTGTATCATTGGGTGCGTGTTTGTGTACATAAATGTATATGTAAGCTGTTTGCGTGTGTGTTTAGGTGTGTGTGTGCGTGTATTCTTGCAAATGTATATATGCGTATGTGTGTGCATGCTTATTTGCGCGTGTGAGTGTGTGCATACGCGCCCTTTGTGTCTGTACCTGTGTGTGTATGTATGTGTGTGTGTGTGTGTGTGTGTGTTTGTGTCTATGTTTGCTTACTTGCGCGTGTGGCATGCGAAATGATATAAAATTTAGCCTAGAAAATATTCGGCTGGTAACTAGTGTCAAAAGCAAGATTTATCCCTCATTATAGGGTAACAATGATGAAAATAATGATAATACTAATGAGAATGATATTAGTATATATAATAACTTTGATAAAACAAAGGCAATAAATGATAAAGATTGAAATATATAATAAGG
>BOPN01003614.1:150000-153127 GCA_017312705.2 Penaeus japonicus | reverse complement strand
CCTCTATTTTCTTTTTCTTGTCTGCTCTTGCCCCCCCCCCCCCCTTCTCCCTATCTTTCCCTTTTCCCTCATCCCTCTTTTACCCACCTTCTCTTTCTTATCCTCTTCTTCCTTTACATCTTTATCCACCTTCTCCTCTTCCTATTATTATTTTCTTTTTCTCCTCCCTCCTCTTCTTCCTCCTTCTCATCTTCCTATCATTTGCTATTTTTCTCCTCCCTCTTCTTCTTCCTCCTTCTCCTCTTCCTATCATTTGCTTTTTTTCCTCCTCCCTCTTCTTCTTCCTCCTCCTCCCCATCATCATCATCATCATCATCTTCTCCATTCGCGTCCATCTCTCTTTATCCATCTTTTGATCTCGCATTCCTTAAGTAAAAGTTCTCCTGGTCTTTTCATTCCGACTTCGTTCTTTTGCTTTCGATTCGCTCCGTCCCATTTCTTTAGCTTTTCGTCTTTCATTTCTGCCTGTTTTTTTTTTTTTTTTTTTTCCTTTTCTTATTTTCTTCATCACCCTACTCTTTGCTTCTGATCTTTGGAAAGCCCTTTCCCTCTTTTTTTTGAGTTTTCTTTATTTGCCTTTCCTCCTTTGGAAAGAGAGAGAGAGAGAGAGAGAGAGAGAGAGAGAGAGAGAGAGAGAGAGAGAGAGAGAGAGAGAGAGAGAGAGAGAGAGAGAAAGAGAGAGAGAGAGAGAGAGAAAGAGAGAGACGAGAGGCCACCCGACGCAAGCTCAGAGGCGCATGTCACGACAGAGTTGCAAGATAGTGAAAGAAAGTTGCATTACAAAATGCCAGCAAGGAGAGGTGGGTAAGGGGGGGGAAAGAGGGGGTAGAGAGGCGAGGAGGAAGAGAGGGGGGGGGCAATGGTAAACTAAAGCTTTTGCAGATCCACAGATGAACAGGGGGAGCTGTGTGCAGGTGAGGGGAATGGAGGGGGGTGTAGGAGGGTGGAGGGGGAGGGGTGGAGAGGGAAGACATGGAGGGGAGGGGAAGAGAGGGAGGGAATGGCGGGGAGGGGAGGGAAGAGGAGAGGAGGAGAGGGAAGTAGTGGCTGGGAGGGGAGGGGAGTGGAGAGGAGGAGGGTGAAGATGTGGTGGGGAGGGGAGGAGAGGGAAGGAGTGGCGGGAGGGGGGAGGGGAATGGAGGAGGGGGGGAGGTGGTGGGAGGGAGGAGAGGGAGGGGAGTGGCGGGAGGGGGAGGGGAGTGGACAGGAGGAGGGGGAGATGTGGTGGGAGGGTGGAAGGCATAAAAAAAAAAAAAAAAATCCAGACGAAAGATAATATTACAGCAAGTTTACTTCACAATTACGTATTGGTTTCCTTGTATCGCGAACACTCTTCATAATGATAAAGATAATAGTACGATAATAATAACAATAATGATGATAGTCATGAGAATCATCATGAAAATGATTAATGTTTCAAAAATAATGGTAACATGATTGATAATGATAATGATGATTATAGTAAGGATGATTATGAATAAGAAGACTGAGAGGATAATGAGTAGGATGTTGACTTTGGGAATGATAATGAAGAAGAGGAACAAGAAGAAGTAGAAGAAGCAGAAGACCGAAAGAGAAAGAAGAAAAACAACAATAAAACAGAAGAAAGAATAAAATAAAGAAGGAAAAGAAGAAGAAGAAGAAGAAACAAAAGAATAAGAAAAAATAGGAAGAAAAGAAAAGAAAAGAAAGAGAGGTAAAAGTAAAAGAAGATAAAATGTTAGAACAGGACGAAAAAAGAAGAAGAAAAAAACTTTACACCATCACTCTACACACCGTAGAGCTAACTGTTTGTACATGGCTATGAAAACAGTAATCTACTGGTGTGGAAAATCGTATCAGCCCATTGTTTGTGTACGTGTGACCATAGCCTTCACACACACACACACACACACACACACACACACACACACACACACACACACACACACACACACACACACACACACACACACACATACACACACAGAGTTAAAGTAATTATCAGATGTGTGTATATATAGTCTTATTTCATTGTATGCACACCAATTATTTATCTTTATGATTAGCCATAGAATGATCTTGTCCGTGTTATGTGTACAGAACAGGAAACGGGTTATATTTATAATATCTAATAAAGTGTACCCTTGTTACACTCTGCGTTTGCGTGTGTGTGTGTGTGTGTGTTTTGTGTATACAAATGAGTATACTTTGATACAAATGAGTATACTTTTTGGAGACTGTATGTGTATGTATATAAACATTGTTTTCTCTTTTACCCATTCATACTGACACACACATACATACACACAAACATACACATAAAGACACACACATACACACACAAATACAAACACACACACACGCACACACACACACACACACACACACACACACACACACACACACACACATATATATACACATATTCCTACATGAAAAGTATACAAAATCCCATTTTTGGACGAGAGTGATAAGTGAATATATAAAAAGAGGTAGAAAACCCGAACACATTTCCAGGACTCTTGTTCGGATGCATTCGTTCGGAAACTTGCAAAATGACTTCGCTTTTGACGTGTATTGAAATCATTTTTTCATTTTCTTTCAGCTGAGCGGACTTAAGAATGTGATATACCAGTCAACCGTTGTTCAAATTCCATAATTAGTTCTTTTTGGGGTTAATGTGCTTTTTTCACCATTATTACTGTAGAAAGATAGCGTCACCATCAAAGAGATGTCATTCGTGTATGAACCAACATCACCATCATAGTTTTATCCTCATTTCATCACATATAAGGCCCATATAACCATCAATATCATCGTTGATATAACAAAACTATAATTATTTTTACCCCCATCCTATCTTATACACCCCTCCCCTCCCCCTCCCATCTGCGCCTCATCACCATCAGTCACCCCCCTACCCCCCTCCATCCTCCTCCTCCCACATCACTATCATAACTATCATCACCATCTTAAACCACGCCCCTCTTCACCATCACCGGTACCCTCTCGCCCCCGCCCCCCTCCCTCCCTCTCTCCCTTTCCATCGCTATCACATCTCCATCACTACTATCACCTACTATCATCACCACCACCATCATCATCTCTATCATCACTAACCTCATACAACCCCCCCCCCCCTCCC
>BOPN01003614.1:142500-147500 GCA_017312705.2 Penaeus japonicus | reverse complement strand
TAGAACGACAACGCAACACAAACAACAACAACAACCGAGTGAAAGATAAATACAGACACAACATCAAAAATCCGCGAGTTACATGTTAGCCCAAGGGACACACACGCACACACAAACAGACAATCAGCTGATCGATACATATACCCACCATTACATGAGGCCAGATAACGTCTCGACCAATCTCGGTTGCTGCCGCCACGCCAGATGGGACCGCAGTGGCTCAGGTCACTCACTCACGCACACACGAACGCACGCACGCACGCACACACACACGCACGCACACACGAACACGGACGAACAGACACACTCATACACTGATCAACACCTATACGCTAACACACGCAACATCTATATAAGTGTTATTAACTTGTTTGTTTACCAATTAATTTATTTGTTTATTCTGATAAAGAGAACAAGAACAGGATTGACCTGCATGATGAAACTAACCACAACTAAGCGTAACGTTGTTCGTGTGTCATAAAATCCTCCGTTTTCTGTTGCAGTACACCAATTAAACCTTTCTAAAGCTCACTATATCAAAGCCCATTGACGTAAAACAAACAAACACACATAATAGCAGCGAGGATAAATATAAGAATTAGAAAAAAGTGCTGGAACATGATTATTACGCAAACAGTACAAAGCTATATGTTAATTAATCCGGTGGTTGTATTACGTAACACTTATTTCTTCTCTTGAACGGAAAGATTGATGCTATCAAAATGCTGCTAAAAGTGCAATCAAAATGTAAATTCTAATGCCTCTCATAACAGTCGTTTTCAGTCGTTTTTTTCTGCCTTCCTTCCTTCTCTTCCCCTTCTCCCCCCTCCTCCTCCTCCTCTTTCTTCTACCTTTCTCTTTTCCCGGAATCTCTAATAACTAGTCGTTTTCACCTCCTCATATTCCTCTTGTTTCCCCCCAAATTAGTTATTTTCCCCTCTTTTCTCCTCTTCCTTCTCATCCCTCTCTCTTCCTCTCCAAGTATCAAAAACATTTTCAAATTCATGTCACTGCTTTGTATGATCTCCTAATACTCTTAATTTCCTCTCATATTTGTTGAATTGTGAATGCGTTTCATTTCCCGATTTCAAGCTCTTACAGAAACACATGTTTCTGTAAGAGCTGTACTGTTCTGTATACTGTACTGTTATCAGGTGGAGAATGAGGCGCTACAAACACACACATATATATACGTGGACATAAACATCACGAAACATACACAACAGCATAACACACACACACACTCTCTCACACACACACAAACACACACACACAGTACACTATCACACAAACACACACACACACACACACAGTACACTCAGTACACTAACACACACTCTCTCTCTCTCTCTCTCTCTCTCTCTCTCTCTCTCTCTCTCACACTCACACACGCTCACACACACACAGCACACACACAGCACACACACTACACCACAGGGACAGGTAACACAGCGATACACAGAGCCCGAGTTCCTGAGACAACTCATTCGCACCGTAAATATAACACGAGACGGCAAGTGCCCACCAGCGGCTGTTTCTGTAACAGGAGCCTTGCTAGTCCCTATCAGCTGGGGGGATGAGGGAGGGAGGGAAGGAGGGAGGGAGGGGGAGAAGGAAGTAAGGGAAAGAGGGGATGAGGGGGAGTGATGGTAGGGAGGGAGGAAGGGAGGGAGGGAGGGAGGGAGGGAGAAGGAGAAGGAAGTAAGGGAAAGAGGGGGAGTGATGGTAGGGAGGGAGGGATGGGAGGGAGGGAGGGAGGGAGGGGGAGAAGGAAGTGAGGGAAAGAGGGGAAGAGGGGGAGTGATAGTAGGGAGGGAGGGATAAGAGACGGAAGTGAGGGGAAGAAAGGGGCGAGAGGAGATTCGCAGATAAAAGAGGGGAAGAGCGAGAAGAGAAGCAGAGAGAGGGGAAAGATAGGGAGATGAAGTAAGGTGGGTAGAGGAAAGGAAGGATAAATGAAGTGAGAGAGAGAGAGAGAGAGAGGGGGGGAAAGAGAGAGAGAGAGAGAAAGAGAAAGAGAGAGCGAAAGAGAGAACGTGAGACCTTTTAATCCGTTAGTTTTCACCATTTCGATACCTTCCCCTCCTCTATTTCTATTTTTTCCTCTCTGTCTCTTCCACACGTACCTGCTCCTTCCTTCCTCTCCTCCTCCCCCTCTCCCCACCCTCACCCCCACCCCTCCCCCGTTCACCTCCTCTCCCTTTCCAACCAAAATAGTACTTCACTCTCGCGCTGTTTATGCTGTCACTGGTCACTGAATCTCCGGCTTTCCGATCCACTCCGTTGTATCGCCTATTTGATATTCGCTTTATTCCTCGTCTTGCTTATGTCGGCCATTCATTATTCATTTTCAGTTCGATGAGTTAATTGTTTACTGTGAATGACGCTCGAATTCAGCGGTTGGGTTTCTCTCCTTCATGGCGCGGGAATGTTCTAGGGCCTTATTATTACTCACTGCGTCTGTTTGTTTACTCTTCTTCATTTCGAATTTTCTTCGTCGATTTCCTCTCTGTTACTTTCCTCTTTTCTGTCTGTCTATTTCTCTTTCTCTTTCTTTTTCTTTCTTTCTTTCTCTCTCTCTCCTTCTTTCTTTCTTTCTCCCCTCCCTTCCTCCCTCCTTCCCCCTCTCTCTCTCTCTCTCTCTCTCCTTCTTTCTTTCTCCACCCCCCCCCCTCTCAATCTCTTCCTTCCCCTCCCTCCATCCCTTCCCTTCCTCCCTTATCCTCTCCCTCTTTTCCTTCCTTCTCTTCCCCACCCACCGAACACAACAACACAAGCGTGCTATAATTAGAAGTAAAGGGCGGGAATACAGAGCTATAAATCGGCTTGAACCTGTGACCATTAGGGCGAAATACGTATCTCTACTCCGATCTATAACGCTGTTCTTGATACACATTCATACAGCAAAATTCTTCCGCATTCCATAACGCTGTTAACGTTGATAAGATTGGTAGATTGGTAGTAAAAGGGAACATGTTCATATTTAAGCTCGTAAGTAAGTGTGATAGATTGGTAGATTGGTAGATTGGTAGATTGGTAGATTGATGGTTTGGCGACTGATAGATTGATGGATGGAGAGGTAGACAGATGACAGATTTATAGATACACAGATAGGTAGATAGATAGATAGGTAGATATATAGATAGATAGGTAGATAGATAGATAGATAGATAGATAGGTAGATAGATAGATAGATAGGTAGATAGATAGATAGATAGGTAGATAGATAAAAAGGTAAATAGGTAGATAGATAGACAGATAAATAGATTGACAGAAAGAAGCACAGCCAGATAGACAGATTGATAGATAGGCAGAAATGTGGATAGATAGTTGTTCTGATATACTGACGAAGTAATAGTAATAGGAGTAATATCATTACTGATATGAACATTGAAAGAGAATAACTACATTTAAAATAATGATAATGATCGAACTAGTAGCTTTGATGTACAGTTAGTAATGACAATAGCAGTAACTTTAGCTGCTGAAGTTGTAGTAACGATAGTCGCAGCATTGGTACTAGTAATAACATTTAGAAAAGTTATAATTTTTTCATCACAACTTTGCTACAACGATTATATTAACAAAAACAACAACAACTACTGCTACTATTGCTACTAACACTACTACTACTATTACTACAATAACTATCACTTCTATTACTACTACTGCTATTACCAGTACCACTACTATTACTGCTACTTCTGCTACTACCACTACGACTACACTACTATTACTACTGTGACTCCTACCACTGCTACTATTGCTACTTCTACCATTTTTTCTACAACTACTTCAACCACTACTTCTAACTTTATTTTTTTCATTATTTTATGATTATTATAAGAAAAAAAAATTCTCACTCAAATCGACCTCGCTAAAGAGAACCCAAAAGCAGATAATCACGAAGAAAGAGAGATAGAACAAGATAAATTAAAAACGTAAGAAGAGAAGGGGAGAAAAGAAGAAGAAGAAGAAGAAGGAGAAGGGGAATAGGATGGACACAAAATCCTCAGCTTTTGAAAGAAATTGCATTCAGGATTTTGATAAATGGGGCCAGTAATTTGAATTTATTTGAAGATATTGCCTCCTGAGTCTTTTAGTTCTTTCTCTCACTTCCTTTCCGCCTCTTCCTTCGTGATATATGCACACACACACACACACAAACACACACACACACACACACACACACACACACACACACACACATATATATATATATATATATATATGAATTTAATTCAAAATTTATATCTATATCTATGGATCCATATATATATATATATATATACACACACACACACACACACACACACACACACACACACACACACACACACACACACACACACACACACACACACACACACACACAACCATCTCCCCCTCCCCGCGATCCCTTCTTCCCATACCACCCCCTTCACCGCCCCCTTTCTAATATTCCTTCTTGTCTTTCCCCTTTCCTCCCCTCCCCTCTCCTCTCCCTCCCTTTCTCCTGTTTTCCAAACCATCAGCAGAGCTTGTATTTCCTTCGCGACAGGAATCTGATAGCGTCGGAGCAGAGTACCGTGACGATGAGAGAAAGAGCGAGAGAGAGTAGCCGTTTGTGTGTGTGTGTGCGTGTGTGTGTGCGTGTGTGTGTGCGTATGAGGTCGTTATGGGTGTGTGTGTCGGAATACACACACACAAAAACACATATAGTATTTACATAATTCTTAAACAGAAGTAACAAATGCTTTTATTTGTACTTTTTTTCTTTTAGTTATTCTGCTGGCAATAATATTAGTAATGGACAAAATATTTAAATACTAAAGGTAAAAGTGATAATATTAAATCCTCAAGATTGCAGTGCTAATAATGATACTAATAATAGTAGCAGTGTATTGATTATAATACTAACAGTATTAATATTTGTAGTAATAATAAATCATAATAATAATAAGATAATCATAACAGTGACAATAATGATAATAACAACAAAACTTCTGATAATGATAATA
>BOPN01003614.1:125000-132500 GCA_017312705.2 Penaeus japonicus | reverse complement strand
TTTCCACGGAAAGCGTCTCGTCCCTTTCGCTCTTAAGTTTTGGGGGGCAGCGTGAGGGGGGAGAGAGAGGGGGGGATTGATCCGCAGGAGCGAGAACAACCTGGCACCCTTGGCGTCGCGATGCCCACTGATGTTGTGGTCCGGGCCGGTGGGCGTGGGGGTGTGCGGGTGCGATGGGCCTAGTTAGCGTGCGGGTCTGCTGCCATTGATCTCACTGCGGTACGGCGGCCGAGCGACTCCCAGCCTCTCGCGACACTGCCACCAGCCACTGGTCGGCCGCGCCTCCAAGCCCCGCCCCTCGACCAATCACAGGCCGCCTTTGCATCGGGGACACACCCCTTCCACCTGACCTCACACCCACCTGGTGCTCTGCCCACACGAACTCGCCAGGTCACCGACGCCGACACACTGCCACAATTCTTCGCCGACTTTTTATCGAGGGCGTTTGGCTCCGGTCGAACTCGAGGACAGGTTCAAGGTTGGCAATTTTTATCATACATTGGAGACGCGATTATCTTTTATTTATCCTTTTCTCCTATTCTTATTTCGAGGAAGACGGTGGCTCTCTCTCTCTCTCTCTCTTTATCTTTATAAGTCCGAAGAGTTGTTTTTTTTAATTCCCTTTTTCCCCCCTCAGCTTTGTATATACTCGGTGACTGAAGACTTCAGCACAGGATACTTGTTCTTACTTGTTCGAGCACACCACTGACCCAATTACGGGAGAGGTAAGAGTAGGAGGGCCTTGGGGGTGTGGTAGGGGGGGTTAAAAGGGGAGGGGGCCAGTCAGTTACGAGAGATGGCGATTTGGGAATTGGACATATATTTTTTTCCTTACCGAGAGACAACTTTCAACGTGCCGCACTCTCATTGGCTATTCATTGAATTCAGTATCTTATGTGCTTCCCGAGTACAGCCTCTTAACCATCGCGATCTAATCACACCTGTAATATTTAGAAGGACAAGATGCCAGCACTGCGGCCTTGTATTCCCACAAGATAACGCACGAGAGATTCGTGACCAGATGTACTATAAAGTCCAAAGAATTCCTGATTATTCCTTTTTTTCACCCCTAGCTTTTCTCTCTTTCTCTCTCTTTATAATTTCTTCGTCTTTAAAGGAACAATAATCAGTGTCGACGGTAGCCAGCTGTCTTCCCGACGGTGTAACGAAGCTCGGCAACTCCGGCTTTGAGGCACTTCACAGAGTTTGCGATGGATGAAACGGTCTTCTTCCCATCCCTCTTTCCGACGGGATCAGAGGGGGGGGGGGGGTCGAGGGAGGGCAGAGGGGGATGGGGGGTTTCAACTGTATATCGAGGTAAAGATACTAGGATCGCCGGGCTTATTTCTCCCGTTCTAGAGTTTGGCACACTTTGTTGAGGGAGAACAATGGAGAGTGAACGGTGAACACTAGCGGTGGACAGTAATTAAGGCAGGGAGGAGGAGAGAATCACAACGATTGTCGAATACTGTACGACACTTTCGCGCGGCCGTACGATACTCGCGACGTCGCTTTCGCACAGCAAGGATACGATACTCCCAGACGATTTTGCAACACCGCACGCACAAAACACACGGTCTACTCCCGATACTGCTCACAGAACGGAACGGCCCCCTCGATACGCTCCGCCACCAACTAGCTCCACAGCAGACGCGAGCAGAGTCGGACAAGAGCTGTGGGTGTTCCGGGAGCAGAAGCAGACAGACGAACAGACACACACACGAGCGCAAATACGAACGAACGCGACTAAGGTTCCAGGTTTTCTCTCTCTCTCTCTCTCTCTCTCTCTCTCTCTCTCTCTCTCTCTCTCTCTCTCTCTCTCTCTCTCTCTCTCTCTCTCTCTCTCTCTCTCTTTCTCTCTCTCTCTCTCTCGTGCCTCTTCTGCTCTGGGCTCGACCGGGAGACTCAGCTAGTCCTCGTCCGCGTCCTTGTATAGAGGGGGGCCCGGCAGCACGTTCAGCTTGGCACACCACATGGGGGGGGTGTCCGAAAGGAGGAAGAGGGCGAAGGAGTTTTGTAGTTGTAGGAATAACAGATAAAGGAGGATGAGGAGGAGGAGGAAGAGGAGGAAAAAGAGGAAGCTAGAGATAGAGGTTCCAGCACCCTGGGTTAGGCAGCCTTCGGAAAAGATTCCTGCGGGAGAGGGGAGGGGAGCTTCGAGAGGGTGGGGATGGGGGGAGGAACAGAGGGGTGGGGTTGTCAGCGGCTCCCTTGACCTTATATGTTTTTATTTATTATTGTTGTTATTGTTCTCGTTTTCTCTTCTGGTCAGCAACGCCTTCCTCCTGACGTGCGGACGGACGGCGGCGTGGCTCGGCCCGGGGAGCGCGCTGGACTGACACGCCGCTGTCTGCCTCGCTCTGCTGGTGCTGCTTCTGCCACAGGAGCCGCGGAGGCACTGAGAGCGGTCGGGCTAAGAGGGGAGACACCATGCGCCCCCCTCCCCTCCCCCCATCCCTCCCTCCCCTCGCTCCGTCTCTCTCGCTCCCTCTCCCCTTCCGTCCGTCCCCCGCTCCCGCCCCTGTCTCCGTCATGGCCCTTCCCCAATCTCCGGCGGGCCCCCTCCTCCTCCTCCCCCCTACCCCCCAGCCTTCCCCTGGCCCGGCCCCCTGGTACATCCCGGGTGTGAGGGGAGAGGAAGGGCGATAGAGAGGGAGGGCCGGATTGGAGGGGAGGGGAAGAGGGGAGCAGAGGGGTGAGGAGTAGGTGGAGGAGGAGGAGGAGGAGGAGGAGGAGGAGGAGGAGAGGAAGAGCAAGGGGAGGAGTAATAGGAGGAGGGGGAGTAGTATGAGGGGAAGGAGGAGGGGTAGGGGGGTCTTCCCAATTTGACGCAGGCACCTTCGGCCCTGCTCCTGCTGCTGCTGCTAGTTCCCCTTGTCTCTCCCCTCTACACGAGACCCCTCTGTCGCGCTCTACCTTGCTATCGGCTCTGCGAGGGAAAAAAAAGAGGGAAAGGGGGATGCTAGTGATGATTTGGTGGGGGAGGGATGTCATGATCCCCCTCCTCCCCCCTCCATCCCTTCTTACTCCTCTCCCTCACACACACGCACACAGACATTCATACACACGCTCACAGACACACATACACGTATTCTGACATCACGAGTCGCTAGTACGCCACCCTTAGCCTTTGTCATGCGTTCATCTTTAATTCCTGTCGTGTGCTATCTCCGCTTTCTCGCTCTCCTTGTTTGTTTCTCGGTTTTGGTTTTGCTTATCTGTGTCCTTATTTTCGAATTGGGGGCTCTTATTTTTTCATCTTGTTTTTCTCTTTCTTTATCTTCTTCCTTCATTCGCTCTCGCTCTCTCTCTTTCTTTCTCTTTTTCCTTCATTCGCTCTCGTTCTCTCTCTCTTTCTCTCTCTCCCTCTCTCTCTTTACCTTCTTCCTTCATTCGCTCTCGCTCTCTCTCTTTCTTTCTCTCCTTCCTTCATTCGCTCTCGCTCTCTCTCTCTCTCTGTTTCTCTTTGCCTTTCTCTCTCTCTTTCTCTCTCTCTCTCTCTCGCTCTCTCTCTCTCTCTCTCTCTCTCTCTCTCTCTCTCTCTCTCTCTCTCTCTCTCCCTCTCTCCCCCTCTCTCTCTCTCTCTCTCTCTCTCTCTCTCTCTCTCTCTCTCTCTCTCTCTCTCTCTCTCTCTCTCTTCCTCTCTCTTTCTCTCTCTCTCTCTCTCTCTCTCTCTCTCTCTCTCTCTCTCTCTCTCTCTCTCTCTCTCTCTCTCTCTCTCTCTCTCTCTCTCTCTCTCTCTCTCTCTCTCTCTCTCTCTCTCTCTCTCTCTCTCTCTCTCTCTCTCTCTCTCTCTCTCTCTCTCGTCCTCTCTCTCTCTCTCTCTCTCTCTCTCTCTCTCTCTCTCTCTCTCTCTCTCTCTCTCTCTCTCTCTCTCTCTCTCTCTCTCTCTCTCTCTCTCTCTCTCACACACACACTCTCTCCTTTTCCTCTTCCTCTCTCTCTCTCTCTCTCTCTCTCCCTCTCTCCCTCTCTCTCTCTCTCTCTCTCTCTCTCACTCTCTCTCTCTCTCTCTCTCTCTCTCTCTCTCTCTCTCTCTCTCTCTCTCTCTCTCTCTCTCTCTCTCTCTCTCTCTCTCTCTCTCTCTCTCTCTCTCTCTCTCTCTCTCTCTCTCTCTCTCTCTCACTCTCTCACTCTCTCTCTCTCTCTCTCTCTCTCTCTCTCTCTCTCTCTCTCTCTCTCTCTCTCTCTCTCTCTCTCTCTCTCTCTCTCTCTCTCTCTCTCTCTCTCCCTCTCTCTCTTTCACTCTGCTCTCTTTCTATCACTTTCCCTTTGTTCTCTGTCTACCCCATTTTTATTATTTTTCACAAGCACACACACACAAACACACACAAAAACACACATAGAAGCACATCCACACACCCGCATAAATCATAAATCATATGCGGTATTGCAATGACCTAACAGATGAAAACGTGCATTTAATATCAACACGTTAATACTGATGTAAAAATTATGGTCCAATTAAAACTCCAATGATATTTGATAAATAATTTACTGAAAAATGCATTTTCCGTAAAATTATGGTGATATTATTTCTGAAATCCATTTGAATGTCGTTTTTGTGTCATATCAGAGCATATCATTTTCATAATATTTTATTCATACTATTGTCGTCTACTGTAAGGTAATCAGTGCATTCATTATCATTAACAGACACTATAAGAGCAAAGTTTGAAATTTTGTAATAGACAATATATGTGTAGTTTATTATTATCTACATAGATTTCAATGGTATTATTTCACTATTTTTTTCTAAACATCACTTTCACTAGTTATTTTTTTTATTCACTACCACTATTTCTATTACTATGGTTACTGAAAAATTGTTGTCTCTGCCATTTTATTTTCGTTTATGTAGAAAGAAAATCACTACCGTTTACTGTATTCTTATATTCTTGTCTATCAGTATCATCCTCATTTTCCTCACTTTCATAATCATCAATGACACTTTCGCTTTTGCTTTAGGAATGTATTTTTCCTTTAATTCTAATCACCAAAATCACATTCATCAACATTTTTACTATTACTATTGCTACGGACCAATATTCATGCTCATCAATAGTATTTTTACTACTAACCTGTTTTCTTCTCACTTTGAATATTATGTTCATATCACTATCTTAAATGTTTATAATCTTTAATAATTGATTCTACTATATGGACACACACACACACACACAGACACAGACACACACAGACAGACAAACACACACACAGACACACACACTCACACACAGACACACACGCACCCCCCCCCCCCCCACACACACACCCACACACACACGCACACACACCCACACACAGACACACACCCACACACACACACACACACGCACACACACCCACACACACACACACACAGACACACACACACACACACACACACATTACATTCCATTTGCATTATCCTCTTTCATCATGATTATCCTTATCTCAATATTTAATCTGTTCACTATCATCATCACTATTTTTATCACTACTTTTCATAACCATTGATATTGTTTCTTATTGCAATAAAATAAATTTTCCCCTCACACCATAACCATTATTATCATCATCACTATCACATTTACAGTCTTTTAATCTATTATAAGTGTGTTTTCTTCATGAGAACCATCACTATCCTCATCACCATCACTATCCCAATCACCATCACTATCACTATCAGCATCACCATTACCATCTCGATCACTATCGCTAGAAGTATCAGTTATTACCACTAGCACTGTCATTGTCATTTTCATAATCACTATTACTATCCCTATCACTATCAATATCCCTATCACTGTCCCTATCCCTATCCCTACCCCTATCCCTATCCCTATCCCTATCCCTATCCCTATCCCTAACCCTATCCCTATCTCCGACCCTACCCCCATCCTTATTATTCCCACCTCTATCCCTATCTCTATCCCTATCCCTTTCCCTTTCCCTATCCTTATCCCTATCCCTATCCCTATCCCTATCCCTATCCCTATCCCTATCCCTATCCCTATCCCTATCCCTACCCCTACCCCTACCCCTACCCCTACCCCAACCCCTACCCCTATCCCTATCCTTACCCCTACCCCTACCCCTACCCCTACCCCTATCCTTATCCTTACCCTTACCCCTACCCTTATCCCTATTCCCCTACCCCTACCCCTTCCCCTACCCCTACCCCTACCCCTACCCCTATCCCCATCCCCAACCCCATCATCCTCACCACCATCCCCACCTTCCCAGTATCCCCATCACTATCCTTCTTTCTCTCTCCGTCCATCCCCGGGGTCGTTTTCAAGATCGATATGAAAGCGCTCTAATGTACATTCTTGTCGTGATGCAATCGTCCCCTGCCATTGATTTTGTCGTTCTGTGCAATCTTGCAGGTCGATTATTCGGATTCATATTTGATTGTACGATTGATCGGTTCAATCAATGAGAGATAAGAGAGATATAGGGTGGGTTGATGGGTAGATAGTTGGTAGATATGAGAGGGGGTGGGTGTGGGGTGGGGAGAGGGGGTGGGTTGGGGAGAGAGAGGTAGGTGGGGGTAAAGGGGGTGGATGAGGGAGAGAGGAGGAGTGGGGGAGAGAGGGGGGGTGAAAAAGGAGGAGGTGGATAGATATATCGGTAGAAAGAGATAGATGGATGAATGGATCAGCAGTAAGATATAAACGATCGATAGACATATATAGATAGATAGATGGGTCGGTAGATATAGATTAATAGATAGGATCAAAGACAGATAGACAAACAGACTTATAGACAGATAAGCTGTTAAATAGATAGATAGATAGATAGATATATAGAGAGACAGATAGATACAGAAATAAATCAAAAGAGACATGGGGAAGGGAGAGACTGAACAAGAATAGATAAATGAATATATACATAGACACAAATAAACTGATAGATAGATAGATAGATAACTTGATAGATAGATAGATAGATAGATAACCTAACAGACTTCCCTTCTAATAAATCATTCACCCCCTCCCCCCCCCCCCTAACGAAAAAAACCACAACTGAAATGAGAGTCAAACGAAGTCTCGAATTTTGCAACGGAATTGCACTGTGCATGCAACAAGAGCACAATACAACACATCAGGCAGAAAAATATAGAACGATACAGAACAAAAAATAATGATGAATGAAACAAAACCGAATGGACAAACTGGAAAGAGAACAATACTGAACGAATATAGTAATGAAAGCTATGATACTTGCTTGAACAACGATAATAAAGATAATCGTATTTGTAATAAATGATATATGATGATGATGATGATGATGATGATGATACTGATAACAATAATAATAATAATAATAATAATATAATAATGATGATAATGACAATGATAATAATAATATTAATATTGATATGATGATGATAATAATAACAGTAATAATGATAATGATAATAACAATAGCAAAAGTAAGGATGATAATGATAATAATACTAATAATGGTGATCATCATAATAACAATAATGACTAAAATGAAAGTAAGGAAAAT
>BOPN01003614.1:102500-107500 GCA_017312705.2 Penaeus japonicus | reverse complement strand
GTAAGGGAAAGAGGGGAGGGGGTAAGGGTAAGCGAGATGGGTGTATGGGTAAGGGGGAAGGGGGAGGGGGGAGGGGTAATGGGAGGGGGGAAGGGAAAGAGGGGAGGGGGTAAGGGTAAGCGAGATGGGTGTATGGGTAAGGGGGAGGGATAATGGGAAGTTCCCGGGGAAGGGTGGGTGGGGGAGGGGTGGGGTAATGTGTGAGCTGGAGAGAGGGTGGTAATGAGGAGAGGGTAGGAGGGTGGGGGGAAGGAGATGGGGAAGGGTGGGGACAGGGGTTATGGGAGGGGGTAAGGGGAGAGGGGGGTAGAGTGAGCTAAAAAGGGTATGGTAATGGGGAGAGGGTAAGGGGTAAGGGTGGGGGAGTGGTAATGGGAGGGAGCAAGGGGAGAGGGGAAGGGTAAATGTGGGATAAGGGTGAGCGGGAGTAAGGGGAGGAGGAATGAATGTGGGGAGGGGTTAAGGATGAGTGGGTAAGGCTGAGTGGAGACGGGTTATGAGTGAGTGGGTAAGGGGGGGGGGTAAAGGGGAGGGGAAGGTGCGTCGGTCGAGGAAGTAAGATAGTGAGATAATAGGGTTAGATAAGGGGGGAGGGGGGTTAAGGGTGGGGGGATAAGGATGGGGGAGGGTTGGAAAACGGAAGAAGTTGGGGGGTGGGAGGGATGAGAGAGGGGTGGGGTTAGGGGAAGGATGAGGGTGGTAGGGGGTGGAAGAAGGAAGAGAGAGAAAGAGATAAGAAACCGCGAGAGAGAAAGAGAGAGAGAGAGAGAGAGAGAGAGAGAGAGAGAGAGAGAGAGAGAGAGAGAGAGAGAGAGAGAGAGAGAGAGAGAGAGAGAGAGAGAGAGAGAGAGAGAGAGAGAGAGAGAGAGAGAGAGAGAGAGAGAGAGAGGACGAACAGTAAGAGATAGGTAAGAAAAAAATAAAATAGAGATATAGAGTTATATAGACGGATAGATGTATATATAGAGAGAGTAGAAATATATAGATAGATAGATAGTAGATAGAGACAGACAAATAGATAGATAAATAGAGATAGAAATTCAAATAGATAGGAAGATATAGGAGGGATAAAAAGATAGACAGACAAATTGATAAATAGAGTCAAACAGATAGAGATAGATAGATAGAAAGAGAGAGAAAGAGAGAGAGAGAGAGAGAGAGAGAGAGAGAGAGAGAGAGAGAGAGAGAGAGAGAGAGAGAGAGAGAGAGAGAGAGAAAGAGAAAGAGAGAATAGATAAATAGATATAGATTGATAGATAGATAGATAGCGATAGATAGATAGATAGATAGATAGATAGAGATATATAAATAGATAGAGAGAAAGCGAGAGAGAGAAAGAGAAAACGAGTTGACGCCTTATTCATATCGCAACATCAATAACCTCAAAACTTTCACACCCTAAGATTTTTTTCCCCTTTTTCCGGAGGTTGTAAAGGGGCTATAGGAGGGGGGGGGTAAGGATCTGAAGGGTTCGGGTGGGGTATGGCAGGGTGGGGGGGGTAGGAGGTGAAGGGGATGAGAAGGGGTCGATTGGGGGATGGCAGGGGGGGGGGTTAGGAGGTGAATGGGATGAGAAGGGTTCGGGTTGGGGATGACAGGGGGGTGGGGGGGATAGGGGGTGAATGGTGGTAGGGGGGGAGGGGGGGATGTGGTTCACGGGGAGATGACTCTACATTACGCAAGTTCGCGAATGAACGGAACTTCCTTATTGCCGAACTTATAAGCTTTATTGTGCCCTTAAGCTGCTAACGGGGGTGAGATGAGGGAAGGAAGGAGCGGGAGGGGGAGGGGGTGAAGGAGGGTGGGGAAAAAGTATAAGAGGGAGGGGGTAGGAGGGGGTGGGAATGGGTGGGAGGGGGTGAGAGGGAGTAGGAGGGGGTGGGAGGAAGTGGGAGGGGGTGGGAAGGGGTGGGGAGAGGGAATGAGGAAGTGGGAGGGGGTGGGAGGGGGTGAGGGATAGGGTAGGGGAGGGAAGGATATTGGGGGGGGGGGGAGTTGGCATGAGGAAAGGAGATAGATAGAGGGTAAATGAACGAAGGAGCGAAGGATATGGGGAGAGGCAGAGGAAAAGGATAGATGGGAGGAAATAAGAGAGAGAGAGAGAGAAAAAAAAGAGAGAGAGAGAAAGAGAGGAGAGTTAATGGAATGGAAGCAAGCAAGGAAAGAAATAAGGGAAATAAAGAGGTTGATAAAGAAAAAAAAAGAAAAGAAAAAGGATAGAAAAAGAAAGAGAAAAAAGAAAATGAAACCATAGAGAGAAGAGAGAAGAGAGAGGAATTCTGAAGGGAGGGAGAGGCGGAGTGAGGAGGAGGAGGAGAGTGAAGGGCGTGACGGATGAATGAGGGAAGAGAAGAGAAGGAGAAGATTGGGTGAAGGGCCGAGGTTGTCTCAGGTCGCTCGAGTGACTAAATGGCCCTTCAAACTCTGCTTTTCTGCTTAAATTGCTTTCTGCCTCCCCCTCTACGTATGTGCATATATATATATATATATATATATATATATATATATATATATATATATATATATATATATATATATATATATATATATATTTGTATATGTATGTATATATATATATATATATATATATATATATATATATATATATATATATATATATATACTTATATATGTATATATATATATATATATATATATATATATATATATATATATATATATATATATATATATATATATATATTTATATATGTATGTATATATATATATATATATATATATATATATATATATATATATATATATATATATATATATATATGTATATATATAATGATAATGATGATAACAATAGTATTGATAACAATGATGATAACGATAACAATGATAATGATAATCATCATCATTATCATAATCATAATTTTAGTAACGATAATGATAACGATAATGTTAATAATACTCTATAAACACTCAAGAAACTACAACAACCAACATGGTTCTACCTTTGACTTTTGAAGCAATTGTTAGATTTGCCAAAAAAAAAAAAATATTGTATTTGCGAATAACAGTAATCATTTATATCTGATCAATCTACAGTATTGCAATTTCATTCTGAAAACACTGAATTAATAATATAAGCCAGTACACCAAAACGAGAAGCTTTTAAAGAGACATTGTGGTGTCCCATTTACCTGTCAAAAGCTGAAAGCATCGTCGAAAGCTATTAGCAAAGCATAAAGAATTGTTTTAACGAGACAAATAAATTATAAAGGCAATGCTAAGAAGAATACGGTGGATAGATATATACACGAAAGATACACCACATACTGCCAGAAACCGAGAGCTACTGTGGTATATCTGTATCTGTATATTTATCTATCTATTTATCTGCTTTTCTATCTATCTAGCTCTCTACTTATCTATCTCTTTATTTATCTATCTATCTTTCTACCCTCCTATCCATTTATCTATCTATCTACCTGCCTATATATCTACCTATCTATCTATCTATCTATTTACCCTCCCATATATCTACCTACCCATCTAACTATCTATATATCTATTCACACACACACACACATACACACACACACACACACACACACACACACACACAACGAACACACAAACAAACAAACACAAACAAACAAACAAACAAACACACATTTTTCCAAACCAGTTCAACCCCTGAAATACACACTAGTTTACCTGGCTGGGGAAGCATTACTCTCTTCCTTAATGAGGTCCTTCCATTAATTTTAGATAAAAAAAAAATAATAATGATAACAGTGTCTATAGATACCATAGATTTAATTTCATTTTTCATTTGTATTATTAAAAAAAGACAAGAAAAAATCATCCGCTTGCCTATTTTTCTCATTTTTCCAATCTTTTGCTCATTTCCACAAGAAAAGATTTTTTCTTTCTTTCTTTTTAATCTAGATTATTAAGAAGAGAAAAGAGGAGAATTACTGTCTTCTTGCCTGTTTTTCTTTCATTATTTTCTCATCTCCAATTTATATTCCGTTCGACATTTCTTTCCCTCTCGGTACCTTGATCATCATCATAATCATTGTGTTCATCATCATTGTTATTGTGTTCATTATCATTGTTATTGTGTTCATTATCATTGTTATTGTGTTCATTATCATTGTTATTGTGTTCATTATCATTGTTATTGTGTTCATTATCATTGTTATTGTGTTCATTATCATTGTTATTGTGTTCATTAGCATTGTTATTTGTTCATCATCATAATCATTGTGTTCATTATCATTGTTATTGTGTTCATCATCATAATCATTGTGTTCATTATCATTGTTACTGTGTTCATTATCATTGTTATTGTGTTCATTATCATTGTTATTGTGTTCATTATCATTGTTATTGTGTTCATTATCATTGTTACTGTGTTCATTATCATTGTTATTGTGTTCATTAGCATTGTTATTGTGTTCATTAGCATTGTTATTTGTTCATTAGCATTGTTATTGTGTTCATTATCATTGTTATTGTGTTCATTATCATTGTTATTGTGTTCATTAGCATTGTTATTTGTTCATCATCATAATCATTGTGTTCTTTATCATTGTTATTGTGTTCATCATCATAATCATTGTGTTCATTATCATTGTTACTGTGTTCATTATCATTGTTATTGTGTTCATTATCATTGTTATTGTGTTCATTATCATTGTTATTGTGTCCATTATCATTGTTACTGTGTTCATTATCATTGTTATTGTGTTCATTAGCATTGTTATTTGTTCATTAGCATTGTTATTTGTTCATTAGCATTGTTATTGTGTTCATTAACATTGTTATTGTGTTCATTATCATTGTTATTGTGTTCATTATCATTGTTTTTGCATTCATTGTTGATATCATTACTATCATCATTCTCTTTCTCATTATCGCCATTTTTATTACTATTATCCTTTTTCATTCGCATTATCATCGTTATTATTGCAATCAATATCATCATTATTCGAGAAATAATTCGTTGAAATAACAAAGTCCTTTGATCCCGTGCATTCGAA
>BOPN01003614.1:62500-70000 GCA_017312705.2 Penaeus japonicus | reverse complement strand
AATATGTCACCAGAAACAAAAAAACAAAGCAAAAAAACTTAAAAATGGAAACAAAAGAGAAATGACACACATGTAAGTCTCACCAAAGACACGTATAAAGAAACACACACGCACGTATACATGCAGTTTCTAAATCCTTCTTTCCTTATGTGTATATTCTTTAAAGGGCGTTTGCTGTAGTAAAGGAAGAAAGAATAAGATGATTGTATAATGAAGAGAAAGATCTAAATACTGCGTGTGTGCAGGCGTGTCTCTTTTTCTCTTGGGGAATTTATGAATTTGGAATATGTGTGCTTTTATATATATATATATATATATATATATATATATATATATATATATATATATATATATATACATATATATATATATAATCATATATATATAAATATATATATATACATATAATCATATATATATATATATATATATATATATATATATATATATATATACATATATATATATATATATATATATATATTCATATATATACATGTATATATATATATATATATATATATATATATATATATATATATATATATATATATATATATTATATATATATATACATATATATATATATATATATATATATATATATATATATATATATATGTATATATATATTTATATATATGTATATATATATATATATATATATATATATATATATATATATATATATATATATATATATATATATATATATATAAGACCAGTAAACAGGACGTATGCCTGTTCAAAATGGCGCCGCACATCTATACCCACGCCACACTGAAGACAGCTACATGTCCTCCGCGTCCGTGGAACTACTTTGGCGGCGGAAGGTCAAGACGGGTGACCTCCCGCAAATCCTTCTACAAAGACAAACAGTTCAGCGTGACCCTCATCCGAGAAGGACTCCATCCCTTCCGTCTGCTCTTGCGGGCCAGACCGATTGGGCAGTTCACCTGTGACCTTCGTCTGGAGATGACCTCTCCCCTCTCTGACCTGCCCTCTCGGTCCAGGCTAGTGACCTCGATGGGACAAGTCAGCTTTATCCCAGGATGGGGTATGGCTGGTCGAAGTCCAAGTACCTCCACGTGTCTTCACTGTTCTTCATCAATGCATCCATTTTTAATCAATTATCTGCTTCATCACCATACTATAGTGCTCTGAACAAATCAAGTAGAATAAACTATTACAATATACGAATATGTATATATATAAGTATATATATATATATATAAATATATATTTATATATATATATATATATATATATATATATATATATATATATATATACATACATATATATATACATACATATATATATACATATATATATATATATATATATATATATATATATATATATATATATATATATATATATATATATATATCATCATTATCATCATCAGCCTCTATCATTCTATTGCAGGACGTAGGCCTCTCTCAATCTTTTCCAGTCATTCCGGCCTTGTGTCCTCTGATTCCAGTTTACTCCTGCGAAATTCGCCATTTCATCCAGCCATCTAGTCAGTGGTCTTGCCCTGGGTCTTATTGTGTCGTGTATTTCCTATTCTGTTGTTTTCTTTGTCCACCTGTTGTCCTGTCTACGATATATATATCTCGCCCACTGACACTTTTTCTTCGTGATGCTCTTGAGTATATCCTCTACCTTTGTTTGTTGCCTGATCCATGTGGCTCTTTTCTTGTCTCTTAAGCTAACTCCTAGCATAAGCCTTTCCATTTCTCTTTGAGCACTTACTAATTTCCTCTCGACTGTCTTGATCGTAGTCCATGTTTCAGACCCATATATATATATATATATATATATATATATATATATATATATATATATATATATATATATATATATATATATATATATATATATATATATATATATATATATATGCATATATACATACATGTGTGTGTACAGAGAGAACAAGAAAGAGAGAGAGATACAAAGAGACTTTACATTAAACAAACAAACAAATAAAAACAACAAATATTTACAAACATACAATGAGCATAATACACACATAATAAATCCACAGTTGTCATTCCACTTTAATCTCATACACTAATGACGTAATGCCTCACTAAGAAAGGTGCCGACGATTCACTTTTACAAAAAATACTCCCTGTCAATGGTCAGGCTGTGTTGATGTACAGCTTATGTGTGTGTGTATACAAACGCATTCTCTCACGTCACAAATACGTATACATACATCAGTTATGGTGTCTTTTGTTTGTTTGTATTCCCATTTATGAATATGCTTCTGCGCTTATATTTTTATTTATTTTCTGTTAGTTGTGTCTCTGTCTGTCTGTCTGTCTGTCTTCCTGTCTCTCCCTCACTGTCCATCTAGCTAGCTAGCTATTCTCTCTCTCTCTCTCTCTCTCTCTCTCTCTCTCTCTCTCTCTCTCTCTCTCTCTCTCTCTCTCTCTCTCTCTCTCTCTCTTTCTCTCTTTCTCCCTCTCTCTCTCTCTCTCTCTCTCTTGTCTTCCTTTCCTGACAACTCTCCATATGCTCTCTACATCGATGAATTATGACCAGCCCATTTTTTCAAACATCTTTTTTTTCTGCGATTAGGTTTGGGGTTCATAAAAAATAAATGATTGGCTGAGGTATTTTGTTCCGTCAGACTTTAAAGATAAAATTGATGATTGATGGCAAACCGAGACTAGAGAAGGGGGCGGGGGTGGTGGCAGGGTGGGGGTTGGTTGGGGAAGAGAGGATATGGGAGTGTGAAGATGATTGAGGGGGTGGGGAGGATGGGGGTGGGGTGGGTGGGGTTGGGGGGGAGGGTGAAGAAATTAGGGGAAAGCAAAAAATGAAATCGAAGGTGGGGAAAACTCTGTGTGTGTGTGTGTGTGTGTGTGTGTGTGTGTGTGTGTGTGTGTGTGTGTGTTTGCGTGTCGGAATTAAGAGGAAAGGGCGTTGATGTTGGGAAAGGGGTAAGCTACAAGGATGTGAATATGGGGGATGAAGGATGAAGTAGATGAAGGTAAGAGGGTATAGGAATAAGTTTAATTGACGGTATGTGGAGGGAGTGGAGGGGTGGAAGGAGGGGGAAGGGGCGTGGAGAGTGGAATTCGAAATTTAAAGTGGGTGTATGAAAGGAGAAGTGACGGTGGGTGTGTGGTTAGGGGGTGGAGTTGTATACCTATAATCATGTAGGGGGGAGGGAGTGGGGGGGAGAGCTGAGGCAGAGGGAATTTGGGAGTCAAGGTGGGAAAGTCAAGTGTGTGTAAACAGGTATGAGTGAAGGGGTTGCATCCGTGTACATATGTGGGAGAGGGAGGAGAGGGAGGAGAGGGAGAGAAGGGAGGAGAGGGAGAAGATGGAGAGGAGAGAACTGAGAAAAAGCGAATTTGGGAAAGGGATGGAGGGGGATGCATACGTGTATAGAGAGGAGGGAAGAAAGGGAGGGAGGTAACAACAACTCACTAATGTGGGCGGATGAAGTGGGCGTGCTGAGACGAGCAGAAATGGGCTAGGTGCGGTATTGCCCGGAGCCACGAGACATTATCAGGCAGAAATAACTCTACAGTGCCACGTGGAACATGACGCATGGTATGGCATCGTGGCACCGCAATGGGGGACTTGGAGTGCCACGGTTATGTTCCCGGGACTAAGGCCTGGCAAGATGTACCGGATATGCTTACGTGGACGCATGTATGTATGCACGGAGTCATTTTTTTCATTTTTATTTTTTTTCATAGATGGTGTTTATAGGCTAGTGTGTAAAAGGGGTAAAGAAAATAGTAAGAATAATGAGAGCAAGGGATGAAGTCAGATCAGAGAATGTCAGATAAGAGGAAGAATAGGAAGTGTGTGTGTGAGAGAGATAGCGAGCGAGCGAGCGAGCGAGAGAGAGAGAGAGAGAGAGAGAGAGAGAGAGAGAGAGAGAGAGAGAGAGAGAGAGAGAGAGAGAGAGAGAGAGAGAGAGAGAGAGAGAGAGAGAGAGAGAGAGAGAGAGAGAGAGAGAGAGAGAGAGAGAGAGAGAGAGAGAGAGAGAGAGAGAGAGAGAGAGAGAGAGAGAGAGATGCGGGGATGGTTGACATAAAGCAAGACAGAAAATACACATTTTTTTTCATTTCTCTACGTTTCTACTTCTGCACCTTCCTTTCTACTCGTCTTATCTTCCTTTCCTTTAACTTCTTCCCCTTTAACTTTCTCGTCCGCTCTCTCTCTCTCTCTCTCTCTCTCTCTCTCTATCTGCCTCAACCTCTCTCTCTCTCCCCTCTTCTCCCTTCCTCCTCCCCCTTCGTATTTCTCAGAAATCTTAATCGTGACCTTCTCTTCGCCTTCCCGTTTACTTCATCTCTCGCCTCCCCCTCCATCAGTCACCACCGACGCTTCCATCATCATTATGTTGAAGCTGTGTTTGCCATCTCTCTTACCGTCCGTCTGCTTGTGTTTTATTTTTTGTTTTTATTTTTCCTTTTCGGTTGCTTTATTTTTTTTTCTTCGTCTATTTTGTCTTCTTCTGTTTCGTCTTTTTTATTGTACTTTTTTATTCATTTTTCTTCTGTTTCTTGTTTATTTATTTTTTCTTTCTTTTCTTTTCGTATTCTTGTTTTTCGTTCTTATTTCTCTTACTGTTTCGTTTACTTCATGTTTATTTTCGTTCTTATTTTGTTTTGTCTTCTTCTTTTTTTCATTCATATTTCTGTTTCTTGTGCTTTCATTTTCGTTTTGTGTGTGTGTGTTTTCAATCTTCTTAGGCTATCCTTTTCTTATCTCCGATTTTTCCTATTTTCCTCTTTTTTTTTCCTCCCTTCACCTTTTTTCCCTCTGTGAGTCCTCGTCTTCTCTCTTTCTTTTTCTCTTCCCCCCTCTCTCTCAGACTCTCTTTCTCTTTCTCTCTCTCTTCCCCTCCCCCATCTCTCTCTCTCTCTTCCCTTACCCCCATCTCTCTCTCTCTCCCTCTCTCTTTCTCTTTCTCTCTCTGCACTTGCGTTTGTTTTTTGTATGTGTATACATGTTAATACTTTATCATCTCTTTGTATTTATTCTTTTAATCCTATCTCTTCTCCGCCTCATTTTCCTCCTCCTCTTTCCACGTTTCCCGTTTCTCTCTTTCGCTTTCCTCTTCTCATGCCTCTCTTCCTTGTACGCTTTCCCCTTTCTAAGTCTTCTACCCCTTCCGATGGCAACTAAAATTAGTCCTAACTTGTCAGGTAAACGAGGTAGCTATTCCGACTCCCCCCCTCCTACCTACCCTCACCCTCGTCCCCTCATCTCTGTGTCTTCTCCCCTCTTCCTTATCTGTTCTCTCCTCTTGTTCAGCTTCGACTGCTACACATCTTTTCCCTTACTTTCTTTCTCCCCCTCTTCCTTATCTCTTCTCCTCTTTTATCTTCGTTCACATTTCTACCCTCATCCTTTATCTTTTTTCCCCTCTCCTTCTCACCTCTACCTACCTCTTCCCTCTCTCTTCTTCATATCGGATTTCCGACCCATCTCTCCTCTTTTATCTATTCTCTCCTTCCCCCGCCACCTTCACTCTTCCCTCTTCCTTCATTCTTCCCTTCATCTTTTCCCCTCACTCCTTTTCCTCTTCTTCCCTCTTCCTTACTCTTTTTCAATCACTGTAACCATTATGATGATTATTACTATTATTAAAGGAAAAGAGAGAGAGAGAGAGGGGAGAGAGAGAGAGAGAGAGAGAGAGAGAGAGAGAGAGAGAGAGAGAGAGAGAGAGAGAGAGAGAGAGAGAGAGAGAGAGAGAGAGAGAGAGAGAGAGAGAGAGAGAGAGAGAGAGAGAGAGAGAGAGAGAGAGAGAGAGAGAGAGAGAGAGAGAGAGAGAGAGAGAGAGAGAGAGAGAGAGAGAGAGAGAGAGAGAGAAAGAGAGAGCAAAAGAAGAAAAAAAGAAGAAAAAAAGAGAGAGAGAGAAAAAAAAGGGAGAGAAAGAAAAGAAGAACAGATATCAGGTCCTCGCCACTACCAGGTAGCCCCCACACCTGTGGTTATTTGTCCCGTCTACCTCCCCCACCCGCACCCATCTGCCGCTACTTGCCCACCCATGGGCGTGGAACACAACAGGTTATGTAATGATATCATTCTCCGTTTTTTTTTTCTTCTTTTTTTCCTTAGTCTGTCTGTCTGTATATATACACCTCTGTCTTTCGTTTCCTTTCTTCGTTTCTCTGTCCTTTTTACTGGCGTTTGTACGTGAGCGTATGTGTTTATGAGTTTATAAGTATTGTTGTGTTTTAATGTTTGTGAGTCAGCATATCAATGTGCATAACGAATGTGAACGTGAGCGTATGTGTGAAAGTGTGTGAGTGTCTGTATGTTTGTATGTTTGTGTGCGTCCGTCTGTCTGCCTGTTTATAAATAAGTGACTGTCTATCTCCCAATCATCCTAACACGTTCTCTCTGCATGATGAACATGCACATCGTCGCCTACCTACTTCCTGCTTGAAGGTGATTATACGTCAAGGTCAACCAGCTTCTGAGGAATTATTTTTATTTCTTTTTATGAGTGTATGAAGAAATTTTTGCTCGTTTGTTGAATCGTAACTGGCCGATTGCTGCTGTCTCTTTGGGGGGTGGGGGGGGGGCGTGTTTTCAATCTTCTTGGGGCTGAATTCATTAACAGCGGTCAGTTACCGATGCGTTTACCAGTTATGGGATTCACGAAACGATAGCAAGTCGCTATATAAGGTTGACTCGATTTTACAACCCTAGTTTAATGGTAAGTCTGCTAAATCGATTCCGCCAATCAGCGAGTCCCTTACATGATTCTTTAGGCTCCTTTGACCAATCCTGTAACATGTAAAGAAAGCCCAACCCAGCAACCAACCCAATTTTATTTTATTCTTTATTCTTAGAAAAAAAAAGAAAAAAATAAATGAATAAGTAAAATTTTTCATGTTCATGATGATAAAGAGTTCTTTTGTGTATAATTATTAATAAATAAATGATTAATTTCATAGAAAGCATGGTCTTTTTATGATTTTATGATTCGATTTGATTATTTATATGTCTATATAATATTTTTGTTTTCAATGATCATGTTATTTTGGTATAAAAATGCATTCAGAAAATAGGAGAAAAAAACAAAAGACAAGCAAGGGATGTGCAATTTGTATTTTTTTCTATTTCTAATGAATAAGATTATGGATAGTTTTGTATAGCTAAATGCAAACACAAAAATGAACAAAGTGAGTGTCAATTTGTTGTTTCTTCCATCAAATATAGTGTAACAAAATGCTTTTTTGGTGAATTTTATAAAAAAACAATCAACACACATAAAATGGTTTGATTATGATTGTTATCTATTTTCTTCAAATACCTCCCTAGCTATTTATCAATCCAAACTGTCTAACTCATCCTTTGTGGAGGTTGTTTTCCTTTTCCAGGGGCTTGATCAGAGCGGAGACCAGTTCAACTCTATTGTTGTCCTTTTCAAGAGCTCCAATAGGTGCGAAAGTTGCTTCAATCGTTTATGAACTCTAAACGTGTGAATCACCCATTTCTTAATTA
>BOPN01003613.1:123718-133718 GCA_017312705.2 Penaeus japonicus | reverse complement strand
TATATATATATATATTATATACATATATATATATATATAAATATATATACAAATATATATATATACACATATATGTATATATATACATATATACATGTACATACATACATATATCGTACAATATTTGAATATACCCTAAATAATTTCTGCCATGCATTTCTATCCCCCTCTCTACCCCTTTCCCCTCTTCACCCCCCCGCCCCCCCCCCCCATCCATCTCACTCTCTCATTCCCTTGTTTCTCCGTGATAACAGACCACACTTCATCCCCTCAAGATAATCATAAGATGGAATCTCTGCAATGGCTGCCTTATCAGAATGCAAAGCCGGGAAAGAAATAGACATAGATATATATAAGACATAAGATAAGATGAGATATAAAAGAATATATAAATGAAATGCAGATATGTAGTATAGATATATTGATATATAGATATATAGAATAGAATTAAATATAGATATAACAAAATAAAGAATATATAAGGAAATGGAAAAGAAACTAAGAATATGATAAATAAGAAAATAAGAGAGAGAGAGAGAGAGAGAGACAGAGATAGATAGATAGATAGATAGATAGATAGATAGATAGATAGATAGAGAGAGAGAGAGAGAGAGAGAGAGAGAGAGAGAGAGAGAAAGCAGAAGACGGAGAAGAAAAAAAAAAACAATCTATTATACAAAGGTGAGTGACAGTCTTTTGAGTTTGCTAAATAAAAAGGATCTATCTTTAACTACACAAGAGCGAGCGAGCGCGCGTCAATACAACAGCTGACTCGAGGTACTTGACACTTACTGTCAATCTGACGTGTGTCTTCGTGTGTGATTTGAAGAGAAGTGATTTCATCTCTTTTTTTTTTTTGCTTGTTTTATTTCTTATTCTTATTCTCCTTTTTTCGTATTCTTGTTCTTGTTATTATTGTTAATGTCAATAGTAGTGATTGTGGTTGTAGTAGTGGTAGCAGTAGTAGTGGTATCATTATCATCATTATTTTTATATTCTTCTTTTTTTTAGATTGGCAGTATCATCATTATCATCATCATGTCGTTGTTATCTTTATCATCTTTGTTTTCGTTATCATTACTATAAGATCATCATCATTGTCATTATCATTATCATTATTACTATCGTCATCCCTATCAGTATCATCATAATCATTACCATTATGACTACTATTATCATTTTTTGCATTACCATCCATATCACAAGCATTATCTTTATTCTTATCTTATCTACATTTTATCTAAATGCATTCTTATATAATCATTACTTAATTTTATCATCCTTTACTTTTCTATTTCTTTTATCACGGTTTTGATACCCCACAAAAGAGACATTAAAAGCAGTTTAGCATAAAACGCCTACGTTAAGAATCATTTCCGGTAAGATTCTGGCAACGATGTTTGGTAGATGAATAGATATTGCGGTTGATTAGTAGTAGATCAGTGGTAATCAGTAGATCATTGATCAGAATGTGAGCAATTGATATCATTTTCAGAGTTAATGGAAACGAAAGCAACTAATATCATTCGGAAAGTTGATCAGAAAAAAAATATATTATTCGCAATGTTGCAATTTCACTTTGACAATCGTATTTGTAAGGATAATTGAAATCGAATTTCAATGTCAATATAATCGGAATTATAGACTAAGTGGGTGGTTATGAATCTCCCTCATAGAGGCATCATGACATGTCTGGTATGATGGGCGTGAGTGGGTGGTATGATGGGCGTGATTGGGTATGGCGCTGACACTGATAATGGGCGTGGGGTATGGGCGTGGTCGAGGGTATGTTGGAGTGTGTAGGGGGAGGGGAAGTGGTAGGGGGGGTGGATAGGGGAGGAGGTGAATAAGGGAGGAGGGAATAGGGGGAAGGGGAGGATAAAGAGATGGAAGGAATGTGGAAGGAGGGAGATGGAGGGAAGGAGAAGTGAGGAGAGGGTAGTGTTAGAGGGTGGAGGGAGAAGGGATAGGAAGAAGTACAAGATAGGAGAGGAAAGAATGGAGAAGAAGAGAGGGATAGAGGGAAGTGGAGGATAAGGGTGATGGGAAAGGGTAGGTTAGGAGGGGGTAGATAGGGAGAGATAGAGGGATGGGAGAGATTGAGGGAGGGGAGGGAGGGGGAGGGAGAGGGGGACTAGTGGGCGTGTCAGGGCGGGGCCGGAAATATCACATTTGACAGGGTTAGCAGCAGTGTTGAGTAGGGACGGGAGAAAGATAGGGAGAGAGAGAGAGAGAGGAGGGAGAAAGAGAGAGAGATAGAGAGAGAGAGACAGAGAGAGAGAGGGAGAAAGAGAGAGAGAGAGAGAAAGAGAAAGAAAGAGAGAGAGAGAGAGAGAGAGAGAGAGAGAGAGAGAGAGAGAGAGAGAGAGAGAGAGAGAGAGAGAGAGAGAGAGAGAGAGAGAGAGAGAGAGAGAGAGAGAGAGAGAGAGAGAGAGAGTGGGGGGGGATGGAGAAAGGAAAAGAGAATGAGAGAGAGTGGAGGGGATGAGAAAGAAAAAGAGAATGAGAGAGAGAGGAGGGAGGAGAGAGAGAACGCGAGAGAGAGAGAGAGAGAGGGTGGGGGGATAAGGGGCATGAAGAAGACGAAGGTGAAAATTAGAAATAAATGAATTAGCAACAAAAGTGATGAGAATGGAATAGAAGAAGAGAGGAAATTAGAGAGAAGTACAGGAAGAATAAACATACAAAAAAGACAAGGATAAGAGGGAGATGAGAGAGAGAAAAGAAGAATCAGACTCTTCCCCTCTCTCCGTTCCTCCTCCTCCCTCCCTCTCCCTCTCATTCTCCTCTCCTTTCTCCCACTCCCTCTCCTTCCCTTCCCTCTCCCTCACTCCCTCACTCCCTCTTCCCACCTCCCTTTCCCCCTCTCCCTCCCACTCCCTCTCCTTCTCCCTCCCTTCCCTCTCCATCTGCCTCCCTTCCTTCCCTCGCCCTCACTCCCTCACTCCCTCTTCCCAACCTCCCTCCCTCTCCCCACTCCATCTATTCACTCCCTTTCCATCTCCCACTCCCTCCACCCCTCTTTCCTCTCCCCTTCTCCCCCTCCCCCACCCTCCATCCCTCTCCCCCCACGCGTCCATCCCCCTCCCCCGCCCTCCTTCCCTCTCCCCCCTCCCTCCTTCCCCCTCCCCCCGCTCTCTTTCATTCTCTTTTTAGTTCTCATCCCCTCCACTTTCATTTCCCCTCCCCCTCTCTCTCTCTCCCTTTCATTCTCTTTCTCTTTCCCTCTTCTCTCTCTCTCTCTCTCTCTCTCTCTCTCTCTCTCTCTCTCTCTCTCTCTCTCTCTCTCTCTCTCTCTCTCTCTCTCTCTCTCTCTCTCTCTCTCTCTCTCTCTCTCCTTCCCCCCTCCCCCCCTTCCCCCCACGCGTCCATCAGTCCACAGAGAGTCCAAAGGGAAAAGAGAAACTGGGCCCCTCCATCAACACGAGCGGCATCCTGGCAACAAAAGACGGGTCGGAAGTTGCATCAATAGCAAGAGGGAAGATCGGGAGTTGTCGGGAAGAGAAGGATTGTATATTTGGAGAGGAGGAGGGGATGGGAGGGAGGAGGGAGGAGGGGAAGGGAGGGGGAGGAGAGGGGGAGTGGGGAGAGGGAAGGGGAGGGGGTTCTATGTGTGTGTGTGTGTTAACTGTGTGTTTGGGGGTATGTTTAGGGTTTTGTGTGTGTGTATGTTTGTGTGTGTGTGTGTGTGCATTATAACCATCATCATCACTATTATAATCATATTTACAATTATCATAATCATCATCATCTTCATTATCATCATCATTACTATCATCATTATCGTCATTATTAATCACTATCATGACAATCACCATTATCACTATAAGCATCATCGCCGTCATCATAACAATCATCATCTTCATCATTACAATAATTTCAATCTCCATCCTTAAAGTCATCACTATCATCACCATCGTCTTCATCACTCTCCTGATCATCCCCCTACCCCGCTCCCCCCTTCCTTGTCTCCTCCTCCCCCTTTCACATCCCTCCACAATTTCTTCCCCTTACAACCTACACATTTCTTCCTCTCCCCCCTCCACACTGCTCCACTCCCTCTGTATCCCTTTCCTTCCTCCACATCCCTCCTCTTCCCGCTATACCCCTTCTCTTCCATCCCACACCCCTCCCCCTCCCCTCCCCTCCCTCCACCTCCTATCCCCCACCACACCCCTGCCATCCCCCATACCCCTCCTATCCCCTCCACTTACACCCAATACCCCACACCCCTCCCCCCCACCTTACCCCACCCCACAACACCCCATCACCCCCCCTCTCCCATCCCTCCCTCCCTCCCACAATGAAGGAGCGAGGAGGAGGTAAGGAAGTATCCCCTCCCCCCACCCCCTACCCCCTACACCCCCACGAGAGATACATAATGGGCGGCATGCATCATCGCACAATACAAACATCAGTCATGTATACCTCTCGTGAGGGCGGCTTGGGCGGTGACGAGGGCCCAACAAAAGGTAAGGAGCGGAGGAGAGGGAATGGGGGATGGGGATGGGGAATGGGGGGAAGAGGCGAGGGGGGAGAGGGGGAATGGGGGAGAGGGGAGAGGGAGGGAAAGGGGGGAAGAGGAAGAGGGGAGAGGGGAGTGTGGAGGGAATGGGGGAGAGGGGGAAGAGGGGGGTGGGGGGAAGGGGGAGACGGGAGTGTGGAGTTAAAGGGGGAGGGTTAAGGGGAATGGAGGAGAGGGGTGTGTGGAGGGAAAGGGGGGAGGGAGTAGGAGGGGAAGGATGGAGGGGAGTGGATGGTGGGAAGAAAGAAGGAGGAGGAGGTGAGTGTAGGAGGGAAGAGCGAAGGGAGAGGATAGCAGGAAGGAAGAGAGAGAGGGAAGAATAAAGAGGGGTGAGGAGGATATAGAGCGAGAAAGGATGGGGAAGCGAATAGAGAGTGAAAGGGGAGAGAGAAAGAAGGGGAAGGGGAGAGGGAGGAAGGAAGGAAGGGTGAGAAGGGGAGGTAAGGAGGTGGGAGGAAGGAGAAGAGGGGAGAGGATGGCGGGGAAGGAGGAAAGGAGGATAGAAAAAGAGTGAGAAGAGGACAGAGAGGGAGGAATATAGAGGGAAGAGGAGGATAGAGAGGGAGGAGAAGAGAAAATGAAGAGAGAGAGAGAGAGAGAGAGAGAGAGAGAGAGAGAGAGAGAGAGAGAGAGAGAAGAGGATAGAGAAGGATAGAGAGAGAGTAGGAGATTAGAAATGGATAGAGAATATATGAGTCTTACTCCGTCAAAGCGAAGAAGATTAAATAGTCAAAAAGAGATGATGATAAAGACAAAAACTTGAAGGGATGGAAAAAAGAGAGGAACATGAAAAGAAAGATTGAATTGTTTATATTATTGTTTATATATTATATTCTCTTTCCCTCTTTTCTATTCCCCCTCCCTTCCTTCCATTCCTCCTCCTCTTCCCTCTCTCCTCCACTCTCTCCTCCCTTCGCCTACCCTCTCTCCTTCTTTTTATGTACTTTATTATTTCTTCATTCCTTTGCCCTGTTTTTCCTTTCTTCTCTTCATTCTCCCTCTTCCCCTTTCCCTCTCCTTCATACACCTTTCTCAACCTCACTCCTCCCTTCCTCTCTTTCATTCTTATATTCTTACCCCCATCCCCGTCCATTCTCATTTCCCTACCCCTCCCAACCCCTCCCCCTCCCACCCCTCACCCCTCCCATTCTTATTCTCCAAACCCCCCTCGTCTCTCTCTTCTTCCTTCTCCCTTCCTATTCTCATTCCCCTACCCCTACCCCTCCCCCCTTCCACCTCCTCCCTTCCCCTACCCCTCCCCCCTTCCACCTCCTCCCTTCCCCTTCCCCTCCCCCCTCCCATTATTATTCTCCAAACCCCCCCTCGTCTCCCTCTTCTTCCTTCTCCCTTCCTATTCTCATTCCCCTACCCCTACCCTCCACTCCCTCCTTCCTCCTCCTCCTCCCTTCCCCTTCCCCTTCACCCTCTCCATCCCCTTTCCCCTTCTCATTCCACCTCCTCCCAACCCCTCCCCCCTTCCCCTTCCCCCTCTCCATCCCCTTCCCCCTCTCCATCCCCTTTCCCCTTCTCATTGTCCTCCTCATCTTGCTCTCACCCCTCCCCGCATTCTCATTCCCCTTTCACCTCCTCCCAACCCCTCCCCCCTTCCCCTTCCCCCTCGCCATCCCCTCCCCCCTTCCCCTTCCCTCTCCCCATCCCCTTTCCCCTTCTCATTGTCCTCCTCCTCTTTCTCTCACCCCCCCCCCACGCCCCCGTCCCTCTCACGAGGATATCAGCGCACCTTCTGCAGATAAACACAATATACAAAATTGATTGGATTGGATCAGGAAACGACACGTGGTAGATGCTTCCATTCCATTGGAAACAGTTAAGTGCTTTTCTTGTCGACAGGAGAGAGAGAGAGGGGAGGGTGGATGGGGAGGGGGGTAGGGTGGGGAGGGAGAGAGAGAGAGAGGGGAGGGGGGATGAGAGAGAGAGAGGGGGAGGGAGAGAGAGGAAGAGGGGGAGGGGGTGAGATGGAGAGAGAGAGCTGTGAGGAATGGAAGGAGTGAGAGAGGGAGAGGAATATATTTGTATTTATGTCAGAGAGAGTACGGGCCAGATAAAAAATGAGAAGAATACAGAAAGAAGTAAAAAAGAAAAAAGAAAAAAAAAAGTAGACAGATTAATAGATAGATAATTGATAAAGCGGAAGAGAGAGAGAAAATGAAAGAAAGAAAGTAAGAAAAAAAATACAGAGAAAGAAAGTAACAACGAGAAAATGAAAGAAAGAAAGAATGAACCATAGAATGAAAGACAGAAAGAGATCGAAAGAAAGAAAGAAAGAATGCGAAAGAAAGAAAGAACGAGAAAAAGAGAGAGAGAAAAATAAAGAAAGAAAGAACGAGAGAAAGAAAGAAAGAAAGAAAGAAAAAGAACGAGAGAAAGAGAGAGAGAGAAAGAAAGCGAAAGAACGAGAAAAACAAATAAAGAAATAAAGAACGAGAAAGAGAGAGAGAAAGAAAGAAAGTGAATGAACGAGCCAAAGAAAGAAAAAAAGAAAGAAAGCGAAAGAACGATAGAAAGAAGGAAAGAAAAAAAGAAAGAAAGAGAGAATGAAAGCGAAAGAACGAGAGAAAGAGGGAAATAAATAAATAAAGAAAGAACAAGAGAAAGGAAAGAAAGAACGAGAGAAAGAGAGAAAGAAAGAAAGCAAAAGAACGAGAGAAAGAGAGAAAGAAAGAAAGCAAAAGAACGAGAGAAAGAAAGAACAAACAAGAGAGAGAAAAAAGAAAGAAAGAAAGCGAAAGAACGAAAAAACGAGAGAAAAAAAGAAAGAAAGAAAGAACAAACGACAGAAAAAGAGAGAGAAGAAAGAAAGAAAGCGAAAGAACAAACGAGAGAAAAAGAGAGAGAGAGAGAGGGAGAGAGAGATAGAGAGAGAGAGAGAAGTGAGGGTTATCTGAAATTGAAAATCAGTAACAGAGATACATTAAGTACAGGTGCAATCTCCCCCCGTGACAGGTTCTTTTTGAAAACGCATTTTTCTCCCATTGGCTGTGATGGAGGTTTATTCGCCCAAGCATCTTGCGGGGGTTCCGCTATTGTGTATATATATATCTTTTGAGGGGGGGAGGGTTAGTGGGGGGAGGAGGGAGGGTTAGAGGGGGGAGAGGAGGAGGGAGGCGAGGGGTTGTTACTTTTTTTCTTCTTTTTTTTTTTAGGGGGAGGGGTTCGGGGGGAGGTGGGGGTTTCTATCTGTTTTGTTTTGTTTTGTTTTTCCTTATCTTATTTATCTGTCTTATTTGATTATTTTTATTATTTTTTATTTTTTTTATTCAAGGGGGGGGGGGGGATTTTGGTACTTTTTTTTAGGGGGAAGGGGGGTACTTAGGGGGGGCATGATTCTTCTTTTTTTGAGGGGGAGGGGGGTAAAGGGTGAAGCGGTTCGATCATTATTTCTATTGTAATTATTATCATTATCAATATTGTCATATCCATTATCATTACTATTACCATTATCATTGTCATTACTATTATCATTGTCATTCTGGTTATTACCATCATTACCATCATCATTATTATTAATTACATAATTTTTGTTAATACCATCTTTAATATTATCATTATTATGATGTTTAGCATCATTGTTATAATAATAATTATCATATCATTATTGCTATCACTATGATTATCATTATCACTATTATCATTATCATTATTACCCTAATTATCATTACTGTTTTCATCACTATCATTATCATCATAATCATCATTACTATCATGGTAAGTATTTCATATGTTAATATATTCAATAGGCCTATACTAAACAGAATATTCCAACCTCCATATCTAATCAACTTTAATCAAATGAATATCATTCGTAGATGTTACCTTCAAGTGTTGATAAAATGCACAAAGGTAAACAACTTGAAAGGCATTATCTTGCAGGTAAATAATAAAAGGGTTGCTTTTGTATGCAGTGACGAGAAAGTTGATCGTTCTGTAAACAACCATAGGTGTTTACCTGTAGACAAAGCACATAGCAGACGGTCGTGTAAACAGCTGTAAAAGAGAATGTGTAAAAGGTGGTAGATATTTAGGTAGTTTTAAAGGTGATGAATTTATTGCAAGGAGGAGGTCTAAAATAGGCTTTGCAACAGACTGGAGAGAGATTAGTTGTTTTTGAAGATGTTAAGTTGATATGATGGTTTTGCAGATTAGCCTGTTTCAAGGGAATTAATTTCGATCAGATTATGAAATGATTAAATCCAAATGACTAATTCCCAGTGAACAGTTTATATCCATAGACATATTAAAGTTGACATTCCTTTCAAAAGAATAATAAAAAGGAAGAAACAAACAAGAAGGAGAAGTAAATAGAGGAAAGACTGAAGAAAATATACAAAAAAAAAATCTGTAGGAAAACTTAAATCTAAAAAATTACGATAAAGACGAAGAAGAAGAAGAAGAAGAAGAAGAAGAAGAAGAAAACGAACTTGACAATCGTAAATGAAAAAGAAACTCAAGTGATAAAATGATTATGGAAATGAACAGGCAAGATAATGATATTCCTGAGCGTAATGACAGTTAATGAAAGATTATACAAATCACTGAAACGAGAAAGGAAATACGAGACAAGAATACTAATTGACTGAAATGAATAAATTAATAGAGCTAGTAACAAGAAGTGAAACGTAAGATGGAGAAATTTTAGAATCACAAATTACGAGATGATTAAACGATGACGAATAATAATAATAATGCACTGAAATATGATAGCAAGAACTTATTAATTTGAATGCATAGGTTGATGAAGGAAGTGACAAGGAGAGTGATAAATGCAGATGTTGTCTTGGTGATAATGATCATATGTAAAGACATAATGAAGCAGGACGTGTTTATAATTTTGATGATAGTTATGGTGCGAACCCATAAAAACACACATATAGGTGTGTGTGTATATATGTATATATGTATGTATGTATATGTATGTATATATATATATATATATATATATATATATATTTATATATATATTTATATATATATATATACATATATATATACATATATATATATATATATATATATATATATATATATATATATATGTATATGTGTATATATATATATGTATATATATATATATATATATATATATATATATATATATATATATATATATATATGTATATATATATATATATATATATATATACACATATATATATATATATATATATGTATATATATATATAAATATATATATATATATATATATATATATATATATATATATATATACATATATACATATATATATATATATATATATATATATATATATATATATATGTATATATATATATATATATATATATATATATATATATATATATATATATATATATATATATATATATATATTACATGTTAATATATTTACTTGTACATGTGTGTGTGTGTGTGTGTGTGTGTGTGTGTGTATATAGATAGATAGATAGATATATGTGTGTGTGTGTGTGTGTGTGT
>BOPN01003613.1:103718-111218 GCA_017312705.2 Penaeus japonicus | reverse complement strand
CATCCCTCCGCTTCGTCCTCCATTTCTCCATACCTCTTCCATTTCCTCTTCCTCTACCTTTCCCCTTCTCTCTCTCTCTTCCTTCACCTCTCCCTTGCTTTCTCTCTCACTTCTTTTCCCTTCTTCCCTCTGTCTTTCCCTCCCTCCATCTCCTTTCCTTCCCCCTACTTCTCTGTCTTCTCCCTCTCCATCCTTCCCACTTTCAGTCATCTCCATCTCCATCTCTCCCTCTCTCTCCCTCCCCTTCCTCCCTCGCATCTTTCCCTCTCCCTCCTCCTCCCTCTCATCCTTCCCTCTTTCCCCTCCTCCCTCCCACCCACCCCTCCCCCCCTCCTCCCACTCATCTCTTCCTCTTCCCCCTCCTCCCACTCATCCCCCTCCTCCCCCTCATCCCTCCCTCCCCCTCTCCCCCCTCCTCCCCTCCTCCCCCTCCTCCCTCTCATCCCTCCCTCCACCTCTCCCCCCTCCTCCCTCTCACCCTTCCCTCCTCCCTCTCCCCTCTCCCATCCCTGCCCCCCCTCCTCCCCCTCCTCCCTCTCTTCCCCCTCCTCCCTCTCCTCCCTCTCCCATCCCTGCACCCCCACCCCCCTGCCTCCCTCTCGTGTAATCAAAGCGCACGTTTTGGTGACGCTGGTATTAGCAAGCGAGACATGTTATCACAGGCGATTGCATTAACAATTGGCTTCTGGATTAATTCGCGGTTGGGTGATGCTAATGACCCCCCCCCCATTCCCCCCTACCTCCCACCCCACCCCTAACCCCCCCGATAAAGAAGACTTGATGGCGGCGTTTGGGTAAATGTGATGATTGTTCTCTCTCTCTCTTTCTCTCTCTCTCTCTCTGTCTCTCCTTCTCTGTGTCTCTCTCGCCCCTCTGTTTCTTTCTCTGTCTCTCTCTCTCTCTCTCTGTCTCTCTCCCTCTCTCTCTCTCTCTCTCTCTCTCTCTCTCTCTCTCTCTCTCTCTCTCTCTCCCTCTCACTCTCTCTGTCTCTATCTCTATCTCTATCTCTTTCTCTTTCTCTTTCTCTAACTGTCTATCTATCTATCTACCCCCCCCCCTCTCTCTCTCTCTCTCTCTTTCTCTAACTGTCTATCTATCTATCTACCCCCCCCCTCTCTCTATCTCTCTCTCTTTATCTCTTTCTTTCTCTCTCTCTATCTATCTATCTCTATCTCATCCCCTCTTATGATAGACTTCTGGGATGGGGGTGGAGGTGGGGGGTGGGGGGAGGTTTTTATGATGACGTCATGTTCGAATGTATTTTCCTCGTTCGAGAAGGAGTGGAGGAGAGGAGAGAGGGAAGGATAGAGTGGAATAAAGAGGGGTAAATGATGGAAGGGAGGTAAAAAAAATAAAAAATAAAAGAGAAAGGGAAAGGGTTCAGGCTAGAGAAGAAAATCAGAAAGGATTTGCGTGTACATAAGGCACCAGAAGAGGGAGGAGAGATACATGAAGTTAAGAGAAGAAAGAAGAGAAGAATAGAAGAAAATTGAAGAAAGAGGCAAAGACAAGAAGACAAGACAAAAGACAAAAGAAGATAAGAGCAAAAGAGAGAGTGGTCAGAAAAGGGGGAGGAGAAGAGAGAGATAAAGGAAAAGAAAGAAGTGTATAGGGGGAGGAGAAAAGGAGGGAAGGGGAGGAAAAGAAAGAGATAAAGAAAGGTAGAGAAAGAAGCGTATAGGGGGAAGAGGAGTAGAGAGAGAGAGAGATAGAGAGGAGGAGGAAGAAGAGTACGGAAAACAGCCAGGGCGAAAGAGGAGGAGGAGGAGGAGGAGGAAGAAAGAGAAGGGACGAGGAGGAGAAAGGAAGAAAAAGGAGGAGTACTGAAAACAGTCCTGGCGAAATGAGGAGGAGGACAGAGAAGGGAAAAGGAGTACGGAAAGAAGCCTAGGCGAGAGAAGTAGGAGAGGGAGGAAGAAAAAGTGAGGAAGAGTGCAGAGGAGGAGATAGAGTTGGAGGGGGAGCAAAAAAAGCAGCCCCAGTCGAAAGGAGGAGGAGGAGAGAAGAGAAAGAAAGAGAAAGAGAGAAAGCGAGAGGGAGAGAGAGAGAGAAAGAAAGAGAGAGTGAGAGAGAGAGAGAGAAAGAGAGAAAGAAAGAGAGACAGACAGAAGAAAGGAAAAGGTCTTCGGAAAACAGCCAAGCTGAGAGGAGTAGGAGGAGGGAAAGGAGTGGGAGGAGGAGGAGGAGAGAAGAGGAAGGAAAAGAGAGAGAGACAGAGAGAGAAAGAAAGAAAGAAAAAGAAAGAGAGAGAGAGAGACAGAAGAAAGGAAAAGTCCTTCAGAAAAGAGCCAAGCCGAGAGGAGTAGTAGGAGGAGGGGGGAGGAGTGGGAGTGGGAGGAGGAGGAGAGAGGAGGAGAGAGGAGGAGGAGAGAGGCAGCCCGGGCGAGCGAGCGTCGTGTGAGGTCTAATGCTTGCTAGTTGATAAATAGCGTGATAATTGTTCGTAATCACGTTACGCCAGAAGAGCGTATCCCACCGCCTCCTCCGCGGGTGACCGACTTTCGCCTCTATGTTAGGGGTTCAGATGGTCGAAATTCAGGCCGTGACGGGTGGTTGCGGGTTGAGCGCCGACGTGCATCGCCAATGTTGCAGAGCATATTGAAGGGAACCTCATCAAGGGGAAGATAATTTAATAATGCTGAACACTTCTCTTTTTTTATTTTATTTTTTTTTTATCTCATCTCTCTTCTCTCATCTTCATTTTTTTTTCATCTTCATCTCTTGTTCCGTCTTTTGGGAAATCTTTTAAAACACATTCCTTAAGGGGTTTGTTTGAATTTTGGAGTTATCTTCATTGTCATCATCGGTATCATCATTATCATCATCATTATCAATAACATTATCGTAATCAATATCATCATCATAATCATTATCATCATCATAATCATTATCATTATAAATATCATTATCCCCATCATTATCAATATCATTATCATCCTCACTATCATCATTATATTTCGTTACCATCATTATCACCACCACTATCAACATCATCACCATTATAATGATAATGACAATGATAGCGGTAATCACGTCAGGGATCATAATAATGACAGTAGTATTAGCGTATTATGATTATCATTATCGTCATTAGTATTATCTATTGTGATTTTGATGAGTTTTATTATCATTATCATCACTATTGTTATTATCATCACTATTACCATCATTATTTTGGTCTTATTATCATTGTTATCATCATTATGATTGATATCACTACAATGTCATCATCATCATCATGATAATAATGATGATAATAATAATCATAATTATTATTATTATTATTATTATTATTATTATTATTATTTTCATTATCATTATCATCATTATTATTATTATCATTATGATTATTATTATTATCATAATGATTTTTATTATTATTATCATCATTAATGTTATCATCATCATCATTAATATCATCACTATTACTATTATTACTACAATATCATCATAATAATGCACATCATTGTTGCTATCATCATCATTATTATAATTATCATTAGCAATTTTATTATCATTATATTCATCATTATCATTATATTCATCATTATCATTATATTCATCACTATCATTATCATTATCATTATCCTTTGCATTATTATCACTCTCACCTTTATTATTGTTATCATTATCATTATTTTTAGTAATATTGCTGTTACCATTATTTTTCTTTTTTTTATATCATCGTTTGTTTTCCTTATCATTATTATCTTTATCATCATTATAATAATGGTGATAATGATAATAACTATCATTATCATCACTATTATCAAATTTATCATTATCATTATAATCATCATTATCATTATTATTATCACCATTATCTTCATCACCATTATCATAATTATCATTATCATCAATAATGATGCAAATCACTGTTACTCTCACTATCATTATTATTATCATTATCAACATAATCACCATCATAAATATAATTATCATGATCTTTATCACCATTCTCTTCGTGATAATAATACTGATAATCATTAAAGCCATAACAATGCTTTGCAATACCAAAATTACTATTACCATCATGTTATTATCCTTATTTCTCACTGTCATTATTGATGTTATTGTTGTTAATACCATCATTATCAATACCATCGTTATTGATACTGGTAATAAAAGTACCATACAGGTATTTAATTTTACATTTTAATTATTGTTATTATGGCTAATGATGAAATATCTTGATTCATGTTGCTAAATTGCATCGTGGGTATGATGTAACAGCTTAAGAAAGAAGTAAAGATAGGAAAGAAGAAGAAGTAGAAGAGGAAGAGGAAGAAGAGGTAGAAGAAAAGGTAGAAGAAGTAGAAGAGGAGGAAGAAAATGAATAAGAAAAGGAAAATGAAGAAAAAGACGAAGTGGGCGAAGAGAAAGAATGATAATAAGAAAAGAGGAATAGGAAGATGAAGAAGGATAAGAAGAAGAAGAAGAAGAAGAAAGAGAAGCAGTGGAAGAAGAAAATAAGAGGAAGACGAAGAAGGATAAGAAGAAAAAAAGAAAAACAGGGCATAAAAGCCACAGCATTTTGACAACTGGGAAGCTCATGGAAATATCGTCACAGAAATCTTACAGAACCACAGAAAAAAACGGCAAATCACTCGAGTAAAACACGAAAAATACCTTTATTTTTCGAACAGAACAAAACAGCACCAGAATCTCCACAGCGCCATCCCCGTCAACTGAACCTGCCAATACAACCACGAAAATACCATAGCTGATATTACTCCCCAACGCAACCACAGAAACGACATCACAGCGCTAACATCTCCAATAGATATATACGTCAGCGAGAGCCACAGAGATGGCCGCAGCATCACCGTCTCCTGTGGTACTCCATTAGTACCATTAGTATCGAGATGTTCTCAAAGGGACGACGAAAACTCTCCCACAGTATTAAACTCTTCAACAGAACCCTGAACCAAAATATCCAACAGCACCACCCTCTACAGCAGAACTCTAGCACTACCATCTTCAACAGAACCCCAACAAAACGACAAAATTACCGTCACAGTACCACCCTCTCCAACAGAACGACAAAATCACCGCCACAGTACCACCCTCTTCAACAGAACCCCAGCACCACTCTCTCCAACAGAACGACAAAAGCACCGCCACAGTACCACTGTCTCCAACAGAACGTCAACAGAACGACAGAAACACCCCCATAGTACCACCCTCTCCAACAGAACCCCAGCACCACCCTCTCCAACAGAACGACGAAAACACACAGCACCACCACCACCATCACCAGCAGCGCCGCAGCCGCACCGCAGCAGCGCCGCAGCCCGACCGACCGCCAGCGCGGCCACAGCAGGTCGCACGCAGCGAGGCCACCCTCCCGTCCCCCGCTATCTAATGACCGTACGAGAAACAACCAGCGAAATGTATAAATCCATTACGACGCTGATAGCATCATGACTGGTCGCCCACGCCGCGCAGCCGACAATCGCCTCTACGACCCTCTGGCCCAAGGGTGGGAATCCGGCTACGCCCACCTACCCCGCTGGCACCTCGGCGTCGCGTGGAGAATCGCCCTTGTGGGAGAAGGTCGGAAGGGTGATAATGGTGGGTTTTCGAGGGCGTATCCAGCCTGCCACCCCCCACGCGCAGGACACCACATTAATTGAATATTAGGACTGGTTGATATTAGCCCAGAAGACGGGCGTGGGGAGATGGGGGAGAAGGGTGAGGGTAGGGTAGGGAGACGGGAGGAGGGAGGAGGGAGTAGGGAGTAGGGAGGAGGTAGGACCCCTCTCCTCCCTCCCTCTCTAAACCTCCCCCTCTCCCTCCCTCTCCTCCCCTAAGCCACCCATCAAGACTTTAACTAGTACGCTTTGTTGTTCTCTCGCTTATCCGGACATTGTTGTGTGTAACAGAGTGTCGCCGGGCTAGCACACCGACGTGCCAGGCTGCGTCCACCAGCTGTTGTAGTTTATGGACCACCTCTCTCATCCGGCCAGTCTGCCTCCGTCTGACACCCTCCCCTTCCCCCTTCCCCTTCACTCTTCCCCTTCCCCTTTTTTCCTTTTCCTTCATCCTTACCATTCCCCTTCCCCTTCCTCCTCTCCTTCCCCTTTTTCCTTCTCCTTGCCCTCCTCTTCCCCTTCCCCTTCCCTTTTTACTTCTCCTTCGCCCTTGCCCTCTTCTTCCCCTTTGTCCAACCCTTTTTACTTCACCTTCCCTCTCCCCTTCTCCTTTCCCTTATCTCTTTCCCCTTCACCCTCCCTTCCCTTCCCCTTCTCCAATCCCTCCTCCTCCCCCTTCCCCTCCAACCTTCCCTTTCCCCTCCTCCTTCCTCCTTCCCTCCCCCTCCTTTATCCGGCCACAGGGTGTTGATTCCCTTTATTATGACAAACACCCTTCCCCTTGTCCTCAAATCTTTGCTTTGGTCTATTCTTTTGACTTCTTCCCGATCGCTCTCTCTCTCTCTCTCTCTCTCTCTCTCTCTCTCCTTCTCTCTCCCCCCCTCTCTCTCTTTGATGATAATGACAACATTAGCAATAATGATACTATTACTAGTAATAGTGATAATGATAAAAATGATAGTCATCTTAATAAAAATAGTCATAGTGACCTTAGTGATTATTATCATCATTATCATAATTATGGTGATAATGATGCTGTTAATGTTAATGATAGTAATAATATTAGCAATAATGATAATAATGATAATATTGATAGCAATAATAAAAATGAAAAGAGATAATGAAAACAAGGATAGTGATGATAATGATAGTAACAATTACAGTGATAATGTTGTTGCTAATAATAATGGTGATAACAATAATGATAATGATTATCCTGATAAAACTAATAATAATTATAATAACAATAAGGATAAAAGTGAGGAAGATGATGATAACGATAATACTACTGATGTACTTTTATCGTTATTGTTATTATAATTATTATTAGTTTTATCAGGATAATCATTATCATTATTGTTATCACCATTATTATTAGCAATAACATTATCACTATATATATATATGTATATATATATATATATATATATATATATATATATATATATATATATACATAATGCAATGACAATAAAAAAATATGATATAACAATGATAACAAAAAATGGTAATCATGATAGTGGTTACAGTGATAGTAATAATGACAATAATAGTAAGGGGTAATAATGATAATGATAATAACAATATTGATAATCATGATAATAATACCAGTAATAACAAAAACAATGATAATAACGATAATGATAACAATAAATGCAATAGACATGATCATAATAGTAATGATACTGATGATGATACTAATAATCATAATTATACCACTAATAATAATGATAATAATGATAATAATAAAGATGGTGATGATTGTAGTAATTGTAATAATGATGATGATAATAATAATAATGATACTGATAATAATGATAATGATAATAATGGCAATTATGATACCGATAATGATGATAATGATAATGAAAAAGAATATAAATAATACAATCAGAAGAAAATTCCA
>BOPN01003613.1:91218-93718 GCA_017312705.2 Penaeus japonicus | reverse complement strand
AAAAAAAAATTAATAGAAAAAGAGAAAGCGAAAAATGTGGAAAAAAGCAACAACCGAAAAAGGTAAACAAAGGAGAAGAGAATCAGGACTCGCCGATGAGGAGAATATATCCTTCGTTCTTTTCCCCTCCTTCCTTCTTCTTCTTCTCTCTCTCTCCTTTTCTTCTTCTCTATCTCTCACTCCCATTCTCTTCTTCCCTTCCTTCCTCTATCTTCCTCCATCTTCTCTTCTCCATTCTCTCTCTCTCACTCTCTTTCTGCCTTTCTCTCTCTCTCTCTCTCTTTCTGCCTTTCTCTCTCTCTCTCTCTCTTTCTGCCTTTCTCTCTCTCTCTCACTCACTCACTCTCTGTCTCACTCCCTCTCTCTCCCTCCCTCTCAATCTCTCTCTCTCTCTCTCTCTCTCTCACTCTCTTTCTCTCTCTCTCTCTCTCTGTCTCTTTCTCTCTCCCTCCCTCCCTCCCTCCCCCACTCTCCTTCTAACCCCCACCCCTCAAACACCACATTCTCATCACCCACTCCCCGCCACGAGATCTCACGAGAGCGAAGGGGGGGGGGGGGGGGGGGGGGGGGGGGGGGGGGGGGGGGGGGGGGGGGGGGGGGGGGGGGGGGGGGGGGGGGCGAAGAGGTTTATGCATCATTGTCTCGGTCGTAAAAGGCTTCCCATCCGACGCCTTTCGGTCTGTCGCATTATTATCTCTCTTGCGGGAGTGCCTGGCGAAGAAGGGGTGAGAAGGGGGAGGGGGGATGGGGAGGATGCCGGGTGGGGGGGGGGCGGCGTGAGAGAGGGAAGGTAGCAGGAGGGGAAGGAGAGAGGAAGGGAGGGAGAGAGGGAAGGGTGGGGAGAAAGAGAGAGGGAGAGAGAGAAACTGAACGAGGGAAGAAGGAGAGAAGAGAAATCGAAAAAAGAGATATAGGAAGAAGGAAGAACAGAACGGGAGGAAGAGAGATAAAGGAAAAGGAGAGATAGAGAGAGATTCATAGCATCCAATAAACCAAATTATCGAAGCATATCATATTGATACTTCTATGTCACACAAAAAGATGCAAGTTAAAGAAATCATCATTAAAAAAAATCAGAACAGATAAATAGATAGATAAAAAAAATAAATAAATAAATAAAAAACAAAAACAAACACTAACATTTGAAGTAAAGAGAAAGTCGACCATAAACGAGGAAATGATCAATTCAAGAGCCTCGTTAATAGGACGTTATCCTTAAACTCTCTTTTGTGATAAACGAGAAAGTCCTCGATCGATATCTGTTGCACATCATTCTTTATGGTAGTTGATAGTAGTTAAGAAGAAAGGAAATGATAACAAGAACAATGACAAACAAAATCAACAAAGAAGGTCAGAAGACACATTGGTTCTCTATTTAGTGTGGTCGTAACGTTATAACTTCCTTTTAGTTGAAGATGAATAATCCTGATTGGAATGCTTTGGACTTTGGCTTTCAACATCTGCTTTTCGTTTTTTATTGCATTCTTTGTTTCTCTATGTCTCTGTTTCTCTCTCTCTGTCGGTCTCTCTCTCTCTCTCTCTCTCTCTCTCTCTCTCTCTCTCTCTCTCTCTCTCTCTCTCTCTCTCTCTCTCTCTCTCTCTCTCTCTCTCTCTCCTTTGGTTTATGTAATGTTTACTGTCAGTTATTTCAGCAGCATTGATAGCGTGTTGCAATGTCTGGGTCAAGGATCTTACGGTGTGTTACTTGGTTGCTTTATATATATATATATATATATATATATATATATATATATATATATATATATATACATATATATGTATATATATACATATATTGCAATGTAAAGTCATCAACATCAGAAACCGTCTCGTCATGCAATATATCAACGCGCAATGTTGCAAAGACAAACAGTCAGGCGTAATTACGAAACCACAAAAAAGAGTCCCAATAAATCGTTTATAAAGTCGTTTGCCAGCTGGAAACTGAAAAAAAGAACAATAAAAAAGAAAACAAGAGGAAGAGGAAACAGCGGAGAAAAAAGAAAGAGGAAATAAAGAAAAGAAGATGGATTGGCATTAAAGAAAAAAAAAACAAGAACGAAAGGGGAAAAAGGAGGAATAGAAAGATAGAATTAGGAGAATAATGAGAAGGAAATTGCCAATAGCAATGTAAGATAAAAATCATAGAAGCAATTGCAGTCACGGGAGCAATTGCAACAATAACAACAAAAGCAAACCGAAACCACAAAGGAATCGCCGACATTCCATTCCCTCTCCCCTACCCATCCCCCCTACCCCCTCCCTACCCTCTCACCCGCCCCCCTTCTACCCCCCTCCTCTCTTCCCTCTCACTTTCCCCCCTTCTTCCCCCCCTCCTCTCTTCCCTCTCACCCGTCCCCCTTCTTCCCCCCTCCTCTTTCCCTCTCCCCCTCCCCCCTTCTTCCCCCCCTCCTCTCTTCCCTCTCACCCTCCCCCCTTCTTCCCCCCTCCTCTCTTCCCTCTCACGCTCTCCTTCCTCCCCCTCTTCCTTTCCCTCTCA
>BOPN01003613.1:66218-73718 GCA_017312705.2 Penaeus japonicus | reverse complement strand
TTTCGCTTGTCTTATTCTCTCTCTCTTGCTCTTTCTGTCTCTACCGTCTTTCGCTTATCTTATTCTCTCTCTCTCTCTCTCTCTCTCTCTCTCTCTCTCTCTCTCTCTCTCTCTCTCTCTCTCTCTCTCTCCCTCTCTCCCTCATTCTCTCTCATTCTCCCCCTCCCTCTCTCTCCCTCATTCTCTCTCATTCTCCCTCGCGGCAGGTGCTAAACTCAGGTCATCTCCTCCGCGACCTTTCTCTGACCTCCCGTGACCCCGCTGTGTAATACGGCGAAGCGAATCCGGTGTCTTGCTTATCCCTTGCGTTTGTACACCGAGTAATTAGCGCGACGGAGACGATAAAGGAGAGGAATGGAGGAGGAAGAAGAGAAGGGAAAAAATGCAGTTCTTTCAGGCAATTTTTTTTTTTTTTTTTTTTTTTTGGACATCGGAAGTTTGAAGTTTGTATTTCTATTTTTAAGATGATATTGATTTTTGTTTTGTGTGTGTGTAATATTATTTTTTTTCTAACATAATGATTTTTTTTTAACTTTTAACATTGAAATGGCTGATATAAGATGTTGGTATAGCATGTTTGGTGTAACATTATTCTTTTTTCAACGGAACTTTGGCATTTTTAGCATCACATTAACATTTTTATCATGAATATCTTAACATTTTGTCTATATTTCAAGGAGAAAACATTAAAAGAGTTCTTTTCTAAATATATTTAATTTTCAGGTTGCAATGTATTTTTTTTTTCCAAGCTGTTACTTTGTTTTTTATTTTTTGTATTATGAAACAACTGTTGTTTTTAGCATATCCTATTCAACATTTATCATTAACATTTGAACATTTTGTGTATATGTTACAGAAAAGGAGAAAATGTCGATTTTCTAAAACAATTTTTATGATTTTGTGTCGATTTCTTGTTTTTCTTTTCTAACATTGTGTTACCCTGTTTTTGGTTTATAATTCTAAGTTTATGTTTATGTTGTTTTTTAACATTTTTTAACATCAGGTTACTAAGTTTTTCGGTTGTGATTTTGTGTGTATTTCATGTATCATTTTGGTCTTAAGAATATTAGGACGGAATATTTTTGTATCATACTGTAATTTCGTGTTTATATCATGGAAGACAAAATGTCGCCTTTTAATATTGATAAACAATATTTCTTGCAGTATGATCTTGTATATATTTAATGGAAGAAGAAAAAATACCGTTTTCTTTATTTTATTATTATTTTTTTTTATACATCTGTTTGAAATTATTATCTTGTGCATATTTCACAAAAGGAAAAAAAATCTCGTTTCTTCACAATATTTCAAAATCATAGTTACATAGATATCTATTTCTCTATGATTCATCAATTTCATTTTCTATACATGATTTCCATATATACTTCCGATAAAATTTTGTTATTTTTTACTTCGAACTTTTTCGATAAACTATAAACTATTCTTTGATATTCTTTTTCATTATTACTAGTCTTATAATCTTAAAATACAAAATATTTGATGCTGGCTATTTTTTTCTCGTGTTGTGCTATGTTCTCTTTACCATTCTTCAAATTCATTTTTATTCTCTTAGTGTCATTTCCTGTCGTTATTATTTCTTTTGATTTTTTCCATGTAAGATGCCATTTACTTCCCCCCTCCTCCCATCTATGTTAATGATATCATTATTGTTATCATTAGTACTTTTATTGTTATTATCATTACATACACAAAAGGTCTCTCTCTCTCTCTCTCTCTCTCTCTCTCTCTCTCTCTCTCTCTCTCTCTCTCTCTCTCTCTCTCTCTCTCTCTCTCTCTCTCTCTCTCTCTCTCTCTCTCTTCGTTTTTCTCCCCTCTCGCCCTCGTCCCTCCCTCGTTTCCCCTTCCCACTTCAGCCTTCCATTGCCCCCCCCCCCCCCGCCCCCCACCGTCTTATTTTTCCTTTCTCTCTTCCCTCCAGGCTCTTTCTTCGTACGTTTTCCTGCTCTCTCCTTCCTCCTCCTTCCCTCCTTCTCTACTCTCCCTTCCTTCCCCCTCTATCCTTTATTCCCCTCCATCCCTCCTTCTTCTTCCTTCCCTCCCCCCCTCCTCCTCTCCTTCTCTACTGTCCATTGTCCCCCCCCCCTCTCTCTCCCGTACCTCCCCCCCTCACCCGACATTCCTTCTCTCCTCCATCCTTCTCCGCGCTCCTACTTCCCCCTCTACTCCCCCATTCCTCCCCCTCTGCCTATATCCCTCCTTCCCTAACCTCTCTCTCCTTCAACTTCTCCACCCCCTCTTTCCCCCGTACCCTCCCCCCCCCCCCCCCCACCACACTTCTCCCTCCTCCCTCCCGTTCCTTCTCCCACTCCTCCACTCCCTTCTCTCTCTCTCTCTCTTTCTCTCTCGCCTTTCCTCCCACTCCTCTACTCCCTCCTCCCTTTCCCGCCCCTCCCTCCTCCTTACCCCACTACCCCCCGTCCACTCCATCTATCTCCCTCTCACCCTCTACCCCCCTCCACTCCTTCTATCTCCCTCCTCCCTCCCCCTCTACCGTTCTCCCTCTACCCCCCCTCCACTCCCTCTATTTCCCTCTTCCCCTCCCCCCCTCCACTCCCTCTATCTCCCTTCCCCTCTACCCCTCCTCCACTCCCTCTATCTCCCTCCACTCTCTCTATCTCCCTTCCCCTCTACCCCTCCTCCACTCCCTCTATCTCCCTCCACTCCCTCCCTATCTCCCTCCTCCACTCCCTTCCCCTTCCCTCCTCCACTCCCTCTATCTCCCTCCGCTCCCTCCCTATCTCCCTCCTCCACTCCCTTCCCCTTCCCTTCTCCACTCCCTTCCCCTCCGCCCCTCCTCCACTCCGTTCACCCTATCTCCTTCCCCCCACCTCTACTCCCTCCCCCCCTACCTCCCCCTTCCCTCCTCCACTCCACCCCCCTCCACTCGCTTTCCCCTCTCCTCCTCCCCTAACTCCTCCACTCCCCCCTCCCCTTCCCCCTCTCCACCCTCCTCCTCCTCCCTTCCCCCGCTGCTTGGAAGACGCTCTCCGTCAAACGGGGCAACGAGGCGAGACGAATCGCGAAAGATTATCCGTTTATCGACACAACCAGAAAATCATTAGATGTCGGGGTCTTCGGGGTGTCATTTTGGCGGCCCCGCAACCATGAAATTGTTGACCACGAGGCTTCTTCTTCTACTTCTTCTTCTTCTTCTCTGCTTCTCTCCTCCGCTCTGCTCTCTCCTTCGTTTTTTTTTCAGCTCTTTTTTTCTCTCTCTTTCTGTCTATTTCTCACTCTCTCTCTCTCTATCTCTCTCACTCTCTCTCTTTATCTGGTCATCTCTGTAGCTCCTTCTCTCTCTCTTTCTCTCTCTCTCTCTCTCTCTTTCTCTCTCTCTCTCTCTCTCTCTGTTTATGTGTGTGAGAGAGAGATAGAAAGATGAATAGATGAGATCGAGAGTGAGAGAGAGAGAGAGAGAGAGAGAGAGAAGATAAGCGTCTTAAAGATGGGCGGAGGTCGCACGGGCTGAGGAATGACTGGCAAAGACGTTTTAATATTAACGTCTGGCGTCCCTTTTGTATAGTGCTCGGAGACAGTGAAGGGCCAAGTTATGGTGAGGATGCTAGTGGTGATGGTGATGATAGTGGTGATGGAGGTGGTGTTATGGTAATGATGGTGGTGGTGTTATGGCAATGATGGTGGTGGTGTTATGGTAGTGATGGTGGTGATGGTGATAATGGTAGTGATGATATAGTGATGGTGATGATGATGATGGTGCTGGTGGAGGTGATGATGGCGTAGTTGATTCTAGTGGTGGTGAGGATGATGATGGTGCTGGTGGTAAAAATGGTGGTGATGATGCTGGTGGTGATGAGGATAATGTTGATGGGATTAGAGTTGAAGATAATGGTAACAGTGTTGGTGGTGATGATGATGTTGATAATTGTAAACAACGATAATAGTGGTATTGATGATGATAATTGCAGTGATGTTAACAGTGATGATGGTAAGTGTGGTGATGGGGACGAAGGTGAGGAAGAAGATAGTTGTGATGATGATGATGATAGTGATGCCAGTATTGAAACAAAGATGATAATAGTCAATCATGATGAATATGGTGGTAATTGTGATGATAATGATAATAAATCTCATGATAATGATGACAATAATGATATTTGATAAAGGTATATGATATACTTCATTAATAATATGCAACAAATAAAGATAATATCAACATAAGAAAGCTACAGTTATTAGACATAATAACCACGATAACAACAATAATACTAATGATTATGCCATCATTTACACCCTTAATGAGATTCTGATTAAGAGAAAAAAGGACATTAATATCAATTAGTGAAAACGAACAGAGAAAAAAAACGGATTTCACGGGGTATTAGTTAGCAATAAAAAATAAAAAAAACGAAAAAAACAATAATAATGGTATGACATATAGCGTTTTTTTTTTCTTTTTTCTTTTTTTATTACGTATCACTAACAACACCAGCATCATCAAACAAAGAAACGATTTCATAATTGAATTAACGATTTCGTAACAGAACGAGAAACATAATAAATATAATAATAACAACAATAAAAATATATACATATATGTATTACATAATCATTACATCGTATCGGAAATGGCCATTTAATAACGCCATAAATCCCCGTACACAAACATCAAAACAACAACAACAAAAGAACAAAAAACAACAACAACAACAACAAAGGAATAAAGCACAAGCATATCCGCATTAGTAATTCCATCGTAACACAATAAATGCTAATCCTATCACCACAACCCCAAAACAACAACAACAACAAACAACAACAACAACAACAACAAAGAGATAGATATTCAAGCTTAACTCCAGCTTGATAATGAACAAGCTTCCGCATCTATGTATATTATACAACGCTCGACATGTCCACCTCCTTCATTAAAACTGTCTCTTGTCATTTATTAATATATGAACGCCCGCTCATCCAGAGGGAGGAGGGGAGAGGAGGGAGAGGGAGGGGGATGGAGAGGTGGCAACCCGATGGTTCTCCCTTAGGGTTCAAAATCCCCCCGGCGGTCAATGCGACTCTCGACCGTACGAGCGGCTCGCCTCGTCTCATCTCCGTCATCAGGGGGATGCGAGCTCTCTGGCCTCAGCATCACCAGCCGGCGATTATTAGACAGGTATGTCACTCAGATCGTTTCGCGTTATGATATTATGTGATCATATCGCATCATCAAGGCAGAGATTAGCGGGGTCATAATTCCTGCAGATTTTGGAGCGATGTTAATGAAGTCCGTTTCGACCTGGTTGCGAGTCTCGCGTCTCATCTGTGTCTCTTGCTCTCTCTCTCTCTCTATCTATCTATCTATCTATCTATCTATCTATCTATCTATCTATCTTTCTATCTTTCTTTTTTCTTTTTTTCTTTCTTTCTTTCTCTCTCTCTCTTTCTCTGTCTCTCTCTCTTTCTCTGTCTCATCTCTGTCTCTCTGTCTCATCTCTGTCTCTCTTTCTCTCTCTCTCTCTCTCTCTCTCTCTCTCTCTCTCTCTCTCTCTCTCTCTTTCTACTCCCCTCTCTCCTATCTCTCTGCAATACGACCTGCTCTCATATGACTGCATGTATATGAGTAATTGAAGTCGAGATTGCCTGTGCTTGCAATAACCGAAAGACATATTACTTCGTCTTATTTTTGTACTCTTTTTAATCATCATCTTGAGCTTTTTATCATCACTTTTTTTCCCGTATGTGATGCATCTCTTCCTCAATCAAAGCTACACCTTCCGTAACTGATTCGATAATAAAGTCAATATAACAGTATTAAGGAAATTATCATCTTTTCCTTTCATTTTTTTTTCTTCGATGATCGAAAATCGGGGTTTTGATTCGATTGGAATCGGTGTGCAAAAAGGGGGTTGATTTTGCACGCTGGGAGAAAAGAGGTTGCGTTTGGCGAAAAAGTATTTATTGGAATTACGTGCTTCCGTTGCAAACCGGTTATGGGTAATGGTATTGCAATACGAAATGGAATGGGGGAATTAATGACTTCAATGTGATTGTGTTTTTTGTGTTTTTTTACTTTTTTTGTATGTGAGATGTTTGAAATTACGAGATTTTCTACGTGTTGCTTTTCTGTTGTAGTTCATGTTCTTGTTTATCACCGCACATCCACACACTCATACTCACACACACACACACACAACACACATAAACAGACAGATAAACACGCACATACACATACACACACACACCACGCACAAACAGTCAGACAAAAACACAAACATGAACAAGTATTTGTACGTGTGTATGTGTGCGTGTAGGTATTTATGTGCGTATAACATAACATCTACAGTAGACACATCAGTCCCTCCTCACTTCCCCTCTCCCCCCCCCCCTTAACCCCTTACCTACACCCCTTCCTCCATTCGTCAAAAAGTGAGAGAGAGAGAGGGGGGGGGAGAGAAAGATAGATAGATAGATAGATAGATAGAGAGAGAGAGAGAGAGAGAGAGAGAGAGAGAGAGAGAGAGAGAGAGAGAGAGAGAGAGAGAGAGAAAGAAAAGAGGTAGAGATAGATAAAAAAAAATAAAAGAGAGAGAGAGAGAAAGAAAAGAAAGAAAGAAAAAAGAGAGAAAAAGAAAAAAGAAAAAGAAAAGAGAAATAGAACAAGAGGAGTTACAGACCGGGGGAGAGGAGAAGATAGGATAGGAGTGAGAAAAGAGGATTCTAAAGAGCAGAGCAACAGATTCGATGCGGATTAGTGATTCTCCCATCCCCGGAGAACCTAATCTGCCAAAGACTAGCTAATCCTCTGCCAATCCAGGACATGTGCTCCTCCCCAGCCTACGCTCCTTGGACAGGTGGCCCTCCCTCGACCCTCAGGCCCACGTGATCTCTTCATTCGGGAGATGCAGGCCTATTGAAGGGGCTTAGGGCGTCGAGTGTGAGATTAGGTTGTAATTGGAGTAGGAGGAGTTGGTGGCTGAGGAAGGGGGAGTTGTTGTTGTAGGAGTGTTTTTTGGTTTTGTTGATTTAGTTGTAGTGGTAATAGTAGTGGTAGTAGAAGTAGTAGTAGTAGTAATGTTAACAATAACGATTAAGACAACAAGGGTGAAAATGATGATGATAATAATGATAATGATGATAATGATAATAATGATGATGATAATAATAGTAATAATAATGATAATAATAATGATAATGATAATAGTAATGATCATAATAATAATAATAATAATAATAATAATAGCAATAATGATAATGTTAAAGATGATGGGATAATGATAATTATGGTAATAATAGTAACAATAATATAAACAGTAATGAAAATTATAATTATAATTATAATAATGATATCATTGATAGTAAAGAAATTATAATATAGATAATTATATCAATGATGATAATAGTTATGATAATAATGATAATAGCAATAATGATAATGATAATAACAATGGTAATGATGATAATGATAATAATAATAATAACAATAATGATAATAATAATAAAGATGATATTAACAACAACAAC
>BOPN01003613.1:58718-61218 GCA_017312705.2 Penaeus japonicus | reverse complement strand
AGAGTAGGTGCTAAATGGCGTCGTTTAGCTAATGCATCCCTTGTGGCGTTGTGTTGTGATGTGAGCGGTTTGCTAATGGATTTAGTTGCTTTCGTTGTATTTAATTGTATTTTGTTGATGTATTTAGTGATGTGGGTGTTGGGGATGCGTACTGAATGAAAGCTGTGATGTATTGTTAAGGGTGTATGCCTTTATTGTTATTGGTATCCTTGTCATTTATTTGATTTTTATTTATATGGTTGATTATATGGTTGTCGTATTATCTTTATTAGGATTTTGTCAGTCTTGTCATCATTGTTGTTATTTTTGTTATTATCATCCTTATCATTATCCTTGATATTGTTATCACTGTTAGTATCTTTATCATTATCATCATTACTCTTATTCCTTTTATTATCCACGTTTACATTATCATTATTATTTTCATCATAGAGATTGTCATTATTATTATCAATACTGTCGCTGCTTTTTATATCAGCATTATCAACTGTTATCGTTTATATCATAGTTATTATTATTATCATAATTAGCATAATTATCATAATCATTATCATTATCACCGTTAATCAATGTTAAGTTTTGTACAGGAAGAATTGAGTAGAATGAATACGACTTCAGTGTAGAAATCAGTGTTATTGTCAATGAATTAAAAGTGAATGCAACATTCAGAATAATGTCCTTTGTTAGACATGTAATTGTTTCTAAAATGCAATGTTATGGTAAGGGCTATGTGCATAATGAAAGTCACCCTTTGTTGCCAAGTCTTGATTACCAATAATTGTAATATATATATCAATATCTATATCTATAGCTATATCTCTCTCTATATGTGTGTATATATATAAATATCAATGAATAAATAGATATATAACTTTATATACATATATATATATATAAAATACATTAATATATATATGAATATATANTCAGGCCCACGTGATCTCTTCATTCGGGAGATGCAGGCCTATTGAAGGGGCTTAGGGCGTCGAGTGTGAGATTAGGTTGTAATTGGAGTAGGAGGAGTTGGGGGCTGAGGAAGGGGGAGTTGTAGTTGTAGGAGTGTTTTTTTGGGTTTTGTTGATTTAGTTGTAGTAGTTGTTGTTGTAATAGTGGTAGTAGAAGTAGTAGTAGTAATGTTAACAATAACGATTAAGACAACAAGGGTGAAAATGATGATGATAATAATAATGATAATGATAATGATAATAATAATAATAATAATAATAATAATAATAATGATATTAATAATAATGATCATAATGATAATAACGATAATAGCAATAATGATAATGATAATGATGATAATGATAATAACAATAATAATAATAATAATGATAAGACAAAAATAGCGATGATGAAATAGCAGGAGTGGTAATGAATATGATGACAATAACAATAATGACAACAGTTAATGAAAGAGGGAAAGAGAGAACTCAAACACACACACAAAACGCCCCCTCCCCCTACCACCCGCCCCACACCCCCTACCACCCCCTTCCACCCCATACCCCCCCATACACCCCCACACCCCCATATACCCAAACCCCACACCCCACCCCCACAACCCAAACCACCCACCCAAACCCCACCCCCTCCACCCCACAAACCCCCAAACCCCACACCCCATACCCCCACACCCCACACACCCCCACACCACCTCCCCACCCACCCCCACCCCACAACCCAACCCAACCCCCCCAAACCCTACACCCCCACACCCCCACACCCCCACATAAGACCAGCATCGGCGCGGTCTCCTCTCGGGCGATCAACAGCGGAATCAATTTCCTGGCGACGAATAAGGGTTTGACGCGAAATTACGTTAATCGACCGATGGGATTGGGAATATAAATCAGCTGCGAGATCTGCCTTGGGGAGGGATGAAAAGAGGAGGAGGAAGGGAGAGGAAGGGAGAGGGGGGATGGAGAGGGGGGAGTGAGGAAGGGAGATGGGGATGGAGAGGGGAGAGGAGGGGGGAGAGGGATGGAGATGGGGATGGATGAGGGGGAGAGGGAGATGGAGAGGGGGGATGGAGAGGAGGGGATGGAGAGAGGGGAGAGGTGGAGGGAGAGGAGGGGGGAGAGGGGGGATGGAGAGGGAGAGAAGGGAGAGGGGGATGGATGGAGAGGGGGGGAGAGGAAAGGAGGGGGAGAGGGGAGAGGGAGGGCAGAGGGGAAGAGGGAGAGGAGAGAGGAAGAGAGAGAGGAGAGGGGAGGGAGAGGGATAGGAGTTATTATCATTACTATTGTTTTATTGTTATTGTCATTATCATCATTAATATTGTTGATGCTCTCCTTGTTATAATCTTTATCATTATTATCATCATTATTATCATTGTCATTATAATTACAATTGTCCTAATTATCATTATCGTTATCATTCGTATCATTAAATCATTACTATTGCTATGACTATTACTATTACCACTATTATAACTGTCCTTACATATCTACCTATCCCTAAATATGTATGAATGCATGTATGTATGTGTGTATGTATG
>BOPN01003613.1:40000-44816 GCA_017312705.2 Penaeus japonicus | reverse complement strand
TTTTTTTTTTTTTTTGAGGGGCCTGATTGGTTGACCTGGTTGTTAACTCTGGAACCATCTATCATCCGGGAGATGTGGAACCGTAGTTAATAAAGGGTGCGTCGGCGGTTCGTCTTGGCCGGTTGAATGAGTGGTTCCAGTGACGTCATCCCTTAATTAAAGGTGTGTGATTGCCGAGGATTACAGGTGGTAAGTGCCTTGTTACGTTAGGACGTCGAGTGTGGCGGGGGCTAAAGAGGGTGTATTTTGACTAAGGTTGTATAGTTACGTTATCAATAGGCTTAAAATTAGAATCAATTTTGAATCCCTATTATGTTTGTGTGTGTGTTTTCTTATTATTATTTCCCAATGTCTATGTATTTTGATTAACAGACTGATCTAATGATTATTATTTTCTTCAGATTGACTAATTCGTCGTTGGCAAAACCACAATCAAGAATCCATTTTCTCCCTTTGTTAATAATCTCCTCGCTTCACTGACCTTTTTTTTACCACGTAGATTCGTATCATCCCATTGGTCATGCTACCGTGAATATTGTGTTTCGTGCTACGTGAGTGTTCGTGCATTAAGACCTCGTCGATATGTCGTTTGCAAAGGCGATAGATAACGAGCCATTAAGAAGGAACAGAAGTTGCATTCCTGAGTTCCAGTAATACGTTTACCAGGTATGACTTTTGGGATATGGCGAGCTTTTGTTTTGAGGGAACCTTTTTTTTGAGCTTTTGTTTTGAGGGAACCATGCGTATCTGTCGCTAATGCACACCGGGTGGTTTCAGCATTGCAGAGATAAAGTCCAGTGACTTGACATTTACACACACACACGTACACACGAGGGCGTTTGTTCGGTCTTAATTTCGCGTACACACACGCACGCATGCACACACGGGTGGACATTCAGTCTCTTACGTATACAGATATATACACAGAAACACATGCACACGCATAGATTTGAATTTATATATATACACAGAGACAGACATGTAAACGTACACAGAGAAACACATATGCAACCACATTTACCGACACAAACACACACACATTCAAACACACACACACACATAAACACACACACACACACACACACACACATTGAAACACGCATACAATCACACACTCAGTCGGGAGACCCCGAATTTAACGCTGTCTGTTAACCGGATTTAGACCGAAAATTTGTCTCACACGCCTCTGTCCAGTGGTAGGCCGCCATTATAGCCCCGCCCATTTCCCCCGACATTCTTGCCTTTTTTTATTTCCTTTTCCTTGTTTTATTATTTTTTAAATTCTCTTTTTTTTCCTTGGACGTTTGGTTTCATTTAGGTGTTTATTTTGTTCTTGTTGTTGTTTCGTCATAAGGTTATTGAAGATTTTGGTGTACTTCGGTATTGCATCATGGGTGGATTTTGTTTAGAAATTTGTTTATATACGTATCTCTCCTCTTTATCGCTCTTTTTTTTCCATTGTAGGCCTATATGTGTAGCTAAGTGTATACGAAAAGTACTTGTGCTACATATCACCCACCGACTTTCATTAAAAAAAATTTCACGCAAATAATTATTTTGGGGGGAAACCTACTAATTGCTGAAACGACCGGCGCCCATATGCCCTTCTTTCCCTGAACCGGGTGGTGTAGTAGGTCATTCCAGGTCAAAACATTGAGACAGCTATAATTGGCCCATATCACACACTAGATAAATGATGCAGTTCCGTAGGTATGAAAGTCATTAAAATTCAATTTGAATATAACGTGGCTGGTGACTTCAACGCGTCGGGAAATAGTGATCTCCTGGCTGGTGCCTTTGGGTGTTGAGGATTTTTTTTTTTACGTTAGATATTTATTTGTTTTGGTTTCGTTCAAATCTGGTTCGTTTGTGTATAGAGGTGTGTGTGTATGTGTGTATAAATATGTATATGTATATAAGTGTATATCTAAATCTATATCTATCTATCTATGTTTGTGTGTGTGTATGTATGTATGTATGTGTGTGTGTGTTTCTGTGTTGGTGTATGTATGTATATGTGTGTGTGTGTTTACAAACAGACTAATAACCTCAGTAAAAGATAACATAAAGAATAGATAAATATAAACAAAACAAAGTTACCTATATATAAATGAATAAAAAAAAAACAACTAAAAATCAAACAGCGCTCAAGTCTCTTCAAGAAAAAAAAAAAGAAACGCTTTAAAAGTCGGAATTAGCCATCGGTTTAAGAAGCGGGTGTCTTTGTAGTCAATAGGGTGAATCGCGGAGCATCTGATGGCTCGGAAAATGTATTGATTACGGAGTATCAAGCAACCAGGGGGATGATAGGGACGTCACGATCTGGAGGCGCTTAATTTTTTTTTTTCGATTGTCAGTTTTTCTTGTTTTTTTCCGTTGTGCTTCTTTTCTCTATGTTTCTTTCGTTTTCTTTCTTTCTCATTCTCTCTCTCTCTATCTCCATATATATATGTATATATACATAATTACATATATATACATATATATGTGTGTGTGTGTGTATACATATATCTTTCTCATATCTCTTTCCCTCTTGCTTTCTCTTTTTTGCTTTTCTTCTTCCTCACTCACTTTTATTTATTCATTTATTTCTTATTTACCTATCTATTCATATGTTTATTTCTCTTCTCATCTGTTCATCTATTCACTTTTAGGGAGCGCAGAGTTTTTGAAACTGATGGTTTATCATCTCTGACGCAATCTGAAAATTTCGTCTTGTTTGTTTTCTGATTTTAAATGTATTATCTATTAGAAATATTTTTTCTGTCATTCATTACGACGAAATCGAGAAACTGTATTTCATTCTTGAATTAGTTATATCATTCGTGTTCTTTTTACGTTTATTCAGAAGCTATAAGAGTTTTATATACTGAGAATAAAGCTTTATATATAAATAGATAAATAAAACATATATAATCTATATTTAGAAACGTTTGTCCCGAATTTCCCATTTTCTCTTTTTTGTATCCACCTCGTACATCTGGCACCCTCGGTTGACCTGACATGGCCTCCCTCGCCAATTGGGAATATAGTTGGTCTCTTGGGGGCAGTAAACAGCTCACCGAGGCTATCAAACCCTCTTCAATCCCAGTACTAATTGGTAATTACCTGCTACGAATCCACAATAGAAAAGAAAACCACGAAGTAGGCTTTACTGAAATTTCTCGCCTCTTTTTGCATTTATAGAAATTCTATCATGTTTTTTTTTTCTCTCTCTCTCCTTATACCACCATAGACAGAGTTATCTGAATCATTTATATATTCTACGTCAAAACAAAATAGAAGACATTCCCAAAGCATATAAATCTTGCATAGGGATTCCTTTTTTTATTTTATTTTTTTGGTAAAAGGAAATTTTAAACATGCATTTCCTCCCACCTGGCGTGATCCATGCCCCTAGGCCTATAATTTTACGCATCGATGTTGTGACTCGTCTAACGAGCTGGTTTCTGGAGATGAGGAATTAAGTGTGTCGGTAGCACCCCCCTCGTTAAGGCTTCTAAGTACCTGTCGGGTCATTTCCCCGACAATTAAACAGGTGAATGAGCCTTATTGAAATTCAACCACACTCTCTGACCCTTAACGACCATTATTCTAGGGCGAATTACCCGGTAGTTTGTACGTGGTAGTTGGCTATTCCTCTCTCGGGGATAATGCCACCACAGGTTTCAAAACACGCGGAGGAGAGAGAGGAAAAGAGAGGGGGGAGAGGGGAGGGGGGAGGGGGAGAGGGAAGGGGGGAGGGGGGGAGAGAGAGGGGGAGAGGGTGAGGGAGAGAGAGGGGAGAGGGGGAGGGAGAGAGAGGAGAAGGAGAGAGAGGGGGAGGTAGAGGAAAAGAGAGGGGGGGGAGGGAGAGAAAGAGAAAGAAAGAGAGAGAGAAGCTAATGGGAAATTGGCTGATGAGGCGACTCCACCTCATAACATATTCCCTCCGCCCTTCTCGTTGTAGTGTTCACGCACCCCTTCGCCGCCGTGTGATAAAAGGCAGTAAGACTCCACCTCGTGTTTAATTACGAGCGATGCCGGCCTCCCCCCCCCCTTCCCCCCCCCCTTTGGACGTTTTGCGGTGAGAGGGACGTCGAAGGATTTTAGGGAAGGAATTTCCGTATTTCGGACTTTTTTGTTTTTGATGGGATTTTTTTTTCTTTATGATGATTTAGGGGATTATATTCCGTATTTCGGACTTTTTTTTATGTGATTTAGTTTTTTCTTTCTTTATGATGATTTACGAAATATTTTCCGTATTTCGGACTTTTTGGTAGGGATTTTTTTTTATATATATATAACGATTTAGGAAATTATTTTTCGCATTTCGTGGTCTTTAATACTATTTTTTTACATAGATTTAGGGAATAATTTCGTATTTCGCACTTTTAATACGATTTTTTTTATTTGTAAGTCTTTAAGGAAGAAATGTTACGCCTTTCATATATTCTTACAACGAATATAATTTTCATAACAATTTAGGAAATTATTATTACTCTTTCAATACCAATGTTTTTTTTTAGGATTTAGTAAAGGATATTCAGTATTTCTTACATTCTTTAACACGAATGTTTTTTTTCGTAACGATTTAGAAAATGATTCTCCGTATTTCGTAATAATTCAGTACGATTTTTAGGGGGAGGGTGAATATGAATATAATTTTTTTTCTTTGGTTTCGTAATCGTTATATCCGGCGAGAAAAATATCGTCAGAAGGTAAATTTCATAGAATTGTCTCATTATCAGAAAATGGTTGATTAAATCAACAATAAATAGACAATCAGATGATAGTATGTGTCTTCTCACTGCTCAAACACCTGATAAATCGCAAA
>BOPN01003613.1:17500-22500 GCA_017312705.2 Penaeus japonicus | reverse complement strand
ATAGATAGATAGATAGAGAGAGAGAGAGAGAGAGAGAGAGAGAGGAGACAGGAGAGATAGATAGATATAGAGAGAGAGATCGATAGACAGATAGATATAGATAGAGATAGATAGATAGGCAGATAGATAGAGAGAGAGAGAGAGAAATGAAGAAGAGGGAAGGAATAAGAAGAAATCTCGAGGGCGGAGGCCGTTCATGTCTGTGACGTGTTTCTCCTTCTCCTGATATTTCTGCTTATTTTCCTTCCATGTATGTTTGACAATAATGTCTTTGATCTATTTATCTATCAATGTATCTATCATAAGTACCATAACGAATGTTGCCGTTGCAATTAACAATGATGCTGTTATCAATAACATACTCTTTATCGTCAAATTTATCGTCAATGTTGTTGTTAATGATGTTGCTATTGATGTAATTGCTGTTGTAATCACCATAATTATTGCATAATAGCATCAAGCTTTTGTACCCATCACTAGTACTGCAATCATTACCTTCTCATCATCGGTATGATAATTGCAAATATAAAGCTACCCTAATTCGAATAACGATTGCAAGTTTGATTTGCAACCTAATTGTTCACATGTTATTTACCTTAAGATTCTTCAATCTGTATCCAATTATCAATCCATTTTCGACAAAGAAGAATATAAACACACTTCAAATCTATCGTTTCACACTCTCGTAAGAAGCGTTGAAGTGAGGTGAAGTTGAAGTGAAGTTGAAATGAGGTGAAGTTGGAGTGAGATGAAGTTAAAATGAGGAGAAGTTGAAGTGAGGTGAAGTTGAAGTGAGGTGAAGTTGAAGTGAGGTGAAGTTGACGTGAGGCGAAGTTGAAGTGAGGTGAAGTTGACGTGAGGTGAAGTAGAAGTGAGGTGAAGTTAAAGTGAGGTGAAGCTGAAGTGAAGTAAAGTTGAAATTAGGTGAATCTGAAGTGAGAAGTTGAAGTGAGGTGAAGTTGAAGTGAAGTGAAACTGAAGTGAGGTGAAGTGTAGAACGTGAAAGAGATAATAATAATTTTGATAACAAGAATAGGGATGATAAGAATAAGAAAGATAGTAATGATGATGATTATGAAGATTATGAAAGTGATAGTAATGATAATGATGATGATAATAGTGATGATAATGATAATAATAAGTATGATAATGTCAATGATGATAAGAACAAAATAATCATGTTGATAGTGATAATGATGGTGATGATATTGACACTGAAAATGATAATTTTAACAATGATAATGGCGATAATGATAACAATGATAACAATACTACTACTACTAATAATAATGATAATGATAATAATAATAATAAAAATGATAATGATGATAATGATAATGATAACAATGATGATAATGATAATCATAACAGTGATAATAATAGTAATGATAATAATAATGATAATGATAATCATGATGATAGTAATAATGATAATGATGATAATAATAACAATAATATTAATGGTAATAATAGCAATAATAATGATAATAATAATAAAAAATAATAATAATAACAATAATGATAATAATAATAATAATAAATAATAATGATGATAATGATGATAATAATAATAATAATAATAATAATAATAATAATTATAATAATAACAGAAAAAAAGATGATAATGATAATTGCAATAATAACAATAACAGTAAAGAAAATGATAAATGAATCATGGTAATAGATAAATGAATAAATAATAACAATGATAGTGATAGTGGAAATTATGATGATGGTAAAAATAATAATGATAATGATAATGAATGTCATAATAACGACAATGGGATAATAATGATAAAAAAATGATGATAATGATGCTGACGACAGTAATAGTAATGATGATATAAAATACTGTTAATAATAATACCGATAATAGTAATAAAGATAATGATACTAAACTTAATAACAACAATAAAAACAATGACATTATATAAGATAATGATAACACTAGTAATGATAACACTAGTAATGGTAATGGTTATGAATGATAATAACACTCATGATAATGATAATGATAATAATGATGATGATTATAATGATAATTATAATAATTATGATGAATATAATGATAATGGTGGTCATTATAATAGTAATAGTAATAATATGGATAAAAATTATAATTACATTAATAATAATGATGATACTGAAATGATGATGATGTTAATAAGGATAAGAATATCAATAAAGGTCATGATAATGATGATAATGATAACGATGATTATGATAATAAAAACAATAATATTGAGTAAGAATGATAATAAAAGTAATGAAAATGTTAATGACGATAGTGACATTGATAATAGTAAACATGCTAGAAATGATAATGATAATGCTGATAATAATAATGATTATGATAATGATGATGATATCAGTAACAATAATAATAATACTGATAACGATAATAATTATGACGATAATAATGATAATAATAATGATAATAATAATGATAAAAGTAATAATAAAAATTATGATAATGATAATACATTAATAATGATGATAATGATAATGATATTGATAGCAAAAATAATATCAATGATAATGATGATTAAAATGGTAATGATGATAAAATGATAATGATAAAATCAATCATAAGAATCGTAAAAAAAACAATATCAACAATGATGATGACGATGATGAAAATGATAATAATGATAAAGTAATAAAGTTAATAAAGGTACTGATGATAATGATAATAATGATAACACCATTGATAATATTATTCATGATGATGATAATAATGATATTGATAATAATAACAAACGAATACATTGAATTAGAATAATATTGATATCATGAATAACTAGAAATAATAATGATGATAATAGTGATGGTAATGATAACAATATTAATAATTTTCCTGAAGCTGAGTAAATCTACGAATTAAATATTGCAGATGCATTACAACTATAGTAGTTAAAAGTAAAAAAAGAAAGAAACAAAAATAAATGCACTTTAAGACTCCCTTGCCAATGTATCCTCACCATGAAATATCATTAACGTTCAATTGCAGGAGAGTCATTGCAAAAATCATGGGAAAGAGCAATGGAAAAAAGAGAAACATGTTTTAAACGTGTTCGAATGATGACGAATCGTGTGTCAGAACGGAAATAGAAGTATGATTTGCTCTTAATTATCAACAGATGGACAGAGTTTTATACACGTTTACTCTGCAATTGAAAAAAACAACAACAAAAAAACTGGGGATGGAGTAAGATTGTTAATATTATTATTTCTTTAAGGACTTCGACGCTTATTTCTGTCCCACAGGATGAGACTGTGTTTGGATAATTGAATTATTCCATTTCTGTCTAAATTATTCGTTGCGTTTCGCCTATTTCTCTCTCTCTCTTTTAGTATGAGGAATAAAAGTGCAATCTTGTATAAAAAACACTATAATCCACTCGGCTTTACGTAAACCAAACATCACTTACCTTTCCATAATTCACAACAAGGCCTTTCTTATTGCATTTTCTTATTGCATTTTCTTATTAGGCGAAGATCCTTCACAAAACCGTAATAACAGACAAGCTTATGGCATAGACGTTATAAATGCGCTAACGAAATGATTTTCGGTTCTCGTACCTCCTCGTAATATCTTTTTTATTTTCCTTCGTGTTACGCAATTTTACTCGTTTTCTTTTTTCTTTTCTTTTTTGTACATGCGGTCTGCCTCGTCATTATCTTTATATATGGCTTCAACGTGATTACTATTTTTATTCAAGTGTTATACATGGTATAATAGAAAGTCAATATACAAGCAATGAAAAGTATAAGGATGCTGAGCTACTTACCCACCGTAGAGCTATCATCATTACGAAAATCATACTCATTATTTTTTTTCCCCCTCCGGTTGCGAGCGAATTTTTGCGAAATGGATTTCCAACATCTCCGACCTCTGCGGATTTTAAAGGAATAATAATAATACAATAAAAAAAAAATGAATTGTCTATTAGGGGTTTGAATACCCGGCAGTGGAGAAGGAAAAGAACATTTTCTCACAGTTCAGAAAATACCGCAAGAACAGCCATACATCAGGCTTGTGGAACCGGCCTTTGTCACTGCGGTTTCTCCAACATTCCACTTAATCTGTCCCGGCCAACCTGTAATCCGAACATCTCCCATTCCCTCCCATCCTTCCCCTCCCCCTCTCCCCCCTCGAACGAAAGCCCCCCTCCTCCCTCCTCCCTCCTCCCTCCTCTTCCCCCCGCTGGACTATCTCCTCCATACTCTAGCCAATATACCTGCTCAACCTTAACCCAAAGACCGAAGTGTGTGTGTGTGTGTATGTGTGTGTGTGTGTTAGTGTGTTTTCATGAGCCCATTACCAGTCAATTTGAAGGCCATTAGAGGTTATAAACCATTAGATTTATATATCCTGAAGGCGTATAGGGAAGTGTAATGTCAGCGTCGAGACACGGGGGTAGTGGTTAGGCCAGTGGTAGATATGGTGCCGATGGTGAGTGAGTGGTCGTCTGCGGCTGTGGTAAAGAGAGTCCCCGCGCCGGACCATTGGGCATTCGGTGACGGGAGAACATCGCTTCAGGGTCCGAACGCTCCATGCCTTGGCACTGCGATCGTAATGACGGCCGCGAGGTAATTGTGGTGGGCGGTTGACCAGATAGCTTGGCTGTTGTTGAAGCGGAAGGGTGTGCGATAAACGGCTGCAGTTGCAAAAGGGATGACGGCGATTCGAGATTGCCAAGGGGTCTGGCTGGCTGGCTGGCATCGATTCGAGAGGGCCGTCGGTGGGAATACTCCAGCGGGAGTTCTTTGATAGTGGTGTTAGTATCTTTTTCTTTATCTGTATTGATGGGACGTACGTTCTTGAGGTCGGACGAAGGGATAAGCAAACTACAAAAGAGAGAGAGAGAGAGAGAGAGAGAGAGAGAGAGAAAACAAACAAAAAAACACGGGACCTCGACAAAAAAAACATCAAAAATTGAAGCCTGGAAAGGATACCCATCAAGACACACCTTTAGAAGCAAGAAAAAAAAAAAGAA
>BOPN01003613.1:5000-7500 GCA_017312705.2 Penaeus japonicus | reverse complement strand
CTCTCTCCCCCCTCTCTCTGTAGTTCTCTCTCTGTAGTTCTCTCTCTCTCTCTCTCTCTCTCTCTCTCTCTCTCTCTCTCTCTCTCTCTCTCTCTCTCTCTCTCTCTCTCTCTCTCTCTCTCTCTCTCTCTCTCTCTCTCCCTCTCTCTCTCTCCCTCTCTCTCTCTCTCTCTCTCTCTCTCTCTCTCTCTCTCTCTCTCTCTCTCTCTCTGTCTCTCTCTCTCTCTCTCTCTCTGTTTATGTGTTTGTATATATATATATATATATATATATATATATATATATATATGTATATATGTATATGTATACACACACACACACACACACACACACACACACACACACACACACACACACACACATATATATATATATATATATATATATATATGTATATGTATACACACACACACACACACACACACACACACACACACACACACACACACACATATATATATATATATATATATATATATATATATATATATATATATATATTACTGGTACTACATATATTACTTTATGTCATTATTGTCACTATCACTGTGATTTTAATATTAAAGATGTAATATTATTGTAATATAAAAGATGATTATGATGGTGATAATGAATATCATATTTATGGTAGTGATGATGATGTTGACGATGGTAATGATAATGATAATGATATTAATAACAATGATGATAATGGTAGTAATGACACTAACAGTAATGATAATGGTATTGATATTGACAATATTGATAATAACTGTAATAATGATAACAAGAGAGAGAGAGAGAGAGAAAGAGAGAGAGAGAGAGAGAGAGAGAGAGAGAGAGAGAAAGAGAGAAAGGGGGGGGCAGAAATAAAGAAAGAGAGAGAGAGGCAGAGAGAAATAAAGAGAGAGAAAGAGGCAGAAAGAGAGAGAGAGAGAAAGAGGGGTAGGGGTGGCAGAAAGAAAGAAAGAGAGAGGCAGAAAGAAAGAAAAAGAGAGACAGAAAGAAAAAAAAGGAAGAGAGAACTAGAGAAAGAAAGAAAAAAAAAAAAAAAGCTTTAAACGGAAAATACCCGCTGTTATGATACCGCAGAATTCCGCACCTTTTCGCGCCCTACTCTCTGTTATCAACTTAATTAAGAGGAATTTACTCGGAATTCCCTAATTACTCCGGGAGAAATCGCGTCTCTTAATTGACTCAGCCACAGAGTTTATTCAAGCCGGAATCTAACCACAGGAGATAAGCGAAGTTACCGCTAGCGAGCGAAGAGAGCGCTTCGTTCAACCCGCTAGATAGAGCAAGAATCGCTAGATTTAGTTATAAATCTAGGCTCGAGCAGCGTGCAAAGCTCGGCTTCCTTGATTAAGCCTCTTCATCAAAATTATGCAGGTTAGATAATCAAGGCCTCTCTCTCTCTCTCTCTCTCTCTCTTTCTCTCTCTCTAACTCTCTCTCTCTCTCTCTCTCTCTCTCTCTCTCTCTCTCTCTCTCTCTCTCTCTCTCTCTCTCTCTCTCTCTCTCTCTCTCTCTCTCTCTCTCGTTTCCGAAAGTCTGGATGAGGTAAAGAGCCGAGTAAAGACAAATTGATATTAAATTCCTGATTAAGCCGTTATTATCTATTGGAGATCATAATGAATAGAAATTAAGTTTTTAATAGCACGCATTATATTATAAACTGCGATGATTGGTAAGAATGTGCAATAAACTTGCAACATTATGTATCGTGTAATAATGCAGAGCTGTGGCGGGAAGGGTGAGGGAGGAGGGGTAGTGGGAGGGGAGAGGGGTGGGAGGAGGGATAGGGGGAGGGGAGAGGGGTGGGAGGGAAAGGGGAATGAGGGAGAATTGGAGGGGAGGAAAGGGAGGAGGATGGAGAGGGAGAGGGAGAAAGGAAAAGGGGAAAATAAGAAGGAATGAGGATAGGAAGGCGAGAAAGAGAGAGAGAGTAAGGAAATAGACGAGAGAAAAAACAAAAACAAAGAATAGAGACAAGTAAAACAAAACAAAACAAAAAAACAGCTAATAATACCAAGTGAAAGAAGAAGAAAAAGAAGACAAATGTTAAAAACAAAAAACTCTTCTTTTTCACTCACCGACCACATCACGTCACGTCAAACCGACTGAAACCGCATTATGTGTCCAGGGGTTGAAATGTTAATCTCAACAAAATCATTAATAATATTTTTTTAAGATGCATAAAAGAGAAAGAGAGGAAGAAAGGGAGACGGAGAAAGAGAGAAAGAGAGAGAGAAGGGAAGAGAGAGAGAGAGAGAGAGAGAGAGAGAGAGAAAGAAAGAGAGAGAGAGAAATAGTGAAAGAGAAAGAGAGAGAAAGAGAGAGAGTGAAAGAGAAAGAGAGAAAGAGAGAGAGAGAACAGGGAAAAAAAAATCATAAAACACGACAACAATTATCCATTCTCCCCTAGCATAAATTTCAGCTTCTACGTTAATTTCTTGCAATCACTTTTTTCTCCCTCTTGCAACACATTTTCACCCAGTGATTGCAAAGGTGATGATAGTATA
>BOPN01003612.1:142500-145000 GCA_017312705.2 Penaeus japonicus | reverse complement strand
GTGGTTGATTTATTGACAACCCTTAGTTGAAAAGGGCATGTCTGATAAATTTTGGCATGACATTCTGTGTAAATAGAAGTGAAATAATAATACTTGTAAGAAAGTTTTCTTGACATTAGCTATCTTATCCAGAGGACTTGTGAAGTAACTCCTAGTTAGAACTTCCATTTCAAGAATTTCAAATAAATTCACACTTTCTAATATTCCATTAGTTTTTTTTGTTTGTTTGTTTACACTCGCGGTCTCAGCAAAAAGTGTTGTACTGTCCATACTAGCTCTTCATCATGTGACATTTCTCTATAATACCATGAAAGTATATTTCAGAAAAGCATGGTAATTATACACAGTTATATATCTTTTCAAAAACACTTTACATACTAGGAAAGTACGTTACACATTTTAAAATGGATCACCATACAGTAGTTCAATGTAAAGTTATTAAATGAATTATACTGCAGTAATTGGGTGATAGGATAGTGCCTCTGTAGAACATGCTATTTTTTATTTATCATGTGTATATATATAGAGAGAGAGAGAGAGATAAAAAAATTATGGAGAGTTTAATTCCATCTTTTTCTTTATCAATGACCTATGTATTTTGAATAAGTTTGCCTTTTGTATCCTTTAGGAAGCTTACTACATTATGAAACCTTTATATAGTGTCTATTATTTCACTCTTATTTTAGCCCAGTTAGAGAGATCTGTGCATGCTTATCTTCCAAAATTTGTATTAAAGTAAATATGTTTTAAATGATTTATAAAGTCTGAACGAGATGATCTCCACCACAATAAAGATTGTTGACCTCCTTGCAATTTATCATTTCCGAATAAGGAATCACCTAAGACAGTGTATCTAAAGATACACTTTCCTTGATATGATTAGGTTTAAACATTATATTATAGTTTCTTTTATCATTATTTGATCATCATTTTTATCAGTTTATCCTCTTTTCAGTTCCCAAGACCTACTTCCCCACCTCCGGGAGTTCTGTTTCACCCTGGCAGATGATATCTACGTGCGATACCAGTCTTTTAAGGATCAAGAGGAGATGGAGAAGGAGATCAAGAAACACTGTCCACACAAGATCGACATTGGTGCTGTCTATTCCTTTAGGTTGGTCTGTGACATCTCATGCATGTTTTAACCCACTGACAGCTGATGGCATGATTTGCTGCAAAGGCAGAGCCTGTCATACGCCGGAATGCACCGTGCTAGACAATGTAAACCCGCCATCCGACTGTGTGCATATTTTATTAAAAACAACGAGCATAGGGTTAATAGTGTTAATATGTAATATGAATAAAGTTTTTAAAATCGTTTGAGAGAACTGTGGTAAAAACAATAAAAACAAATGCCTGAGATTTATAATGAAAGGATTTTCAATGATAATTGGCAGTCTTTTCTGTTCTTCCTTCAATATTCATCTTATCAATAATATTTGTGTACAAGTTGAAGCAGTCTCCACCAGTATTTTAATGGAGTGCAGTCTTCATCACCAATTTTTTCATATTTATTTATATATATATTTTCATTATCTCCATGATTAGATTATTTATTTTCATCATCATAAGCATTAGATTGCTGAAAATTAACAGCTTGAATTAAACAGAGGATGTGAAATATATATTGTTTGGACTACATAGGCTACAATGTCTATGATAGTATTGTTTAAATAATTTTTTATTTGCCGCTTGACATTCCACAAGGTTCCTGAAAATATAGGAAGAAAGATTGAAAGGGTGAAAAAAGGAATCATAGCAATGCCTCCCCTCCCTAACCCTAGATGTTCCTAAATCCAAATTCCAAACTTAACCCGTTAACGTACGGGCGGTATTTTTTCTTCATACATGATGCAGGAGCTCTAGCTTGATGACAAGTTTTGTGATATTCAGGGATTTTGGATCACTATGTTATTTTATTGTGCTATGAGAGAGAGAGTGATGACAATTGCAGTCATAATTATTATAACTACCATTTCGGTCAATTGCAGAATTGATAAAGCCTGTGATGTGACAGATATAAGTCTCTAAATACAGTAAAACACACACACAAAAAAAAAAAAAAAAAAAAAAAAAGAGCTCTAGCTCTACAATGAGTGACTTAAAGAGAGGGAAAGTCAAAGTATATTGTGTGAAGCTGCCTCTCTCTAAAATAAAACTCATCCTAGAGCCTGGGTAAACAAATCTATCCCTCGTTAGCAATGGATGAACCAAATTATTATCCCAGAAATGTCCTGGCTTTCCAAACAGGAGTAATGGTTGGATTGATTTTATAGATTCATGAAAATTTGTATACTTTGCATATCATGTACAGAAGAAACATCTGATTTTTTTCTTTTGAGAACTATATTTGATTTTATGTTGTTGAAATAAATTTAAAGTAGTGTTAGCAAGTTTTGTTGCAAGTATAGGCTAATCATATGTGATTGTTTGTATTTATGCGTACAAGTTACTGACAATAATACAAATTTATGTAATGCCATATGAAATCAACCCCTTC
>BOPN01003612.1:105000-107500 GCA_017312705.2 Penaeus japonicus | reverse complement strand
TGTAAGTGTGTGTGTGTGTGATCTTTTGATACTGCTAGAGGAACTTTCATTTATTAAATGGGATATTGTAGGACCTTCCGAAGTTCTAGAGAATAGGCCAGTTCCCTGTAGTACTACAAAGAGGCAGCAAGAACCTCCCACATGGCCTGTAATCCATGAGGGAGGTGTATAGATACTTTGGAACACTGGCACTCTTTCAGATGATCACAAGCAGTGTTAAGGTCAGTCTCCACAGAATCAGACTTGGCTATTTCTGTGCATAGTAAGTCACAGACCGGCCTGAGCATCATCAAATAGCCCTCTACTGCACTATCTCGGAATACAAGCAAACGTCCTCCTTTAGACAGGGAGCACAAATCACAATTACTGGGAAGATGAGGAGGTTGTTCCTAGCAGCCTTGAGCCAATCTGGCTTTAGAGGTATAGGCCATTTATCATGATCAAAAAGGTCAGCTCAACATAATTACAGAAGGTTATATAGAGCTGAATTGGGATGAGTCTTGGATGAAACTTGACACTCTATATTTCTTAAAAATGAACACAACTGACCCTATTTTGTTAAAAAAATATTTGTAAATGGAAATAAAACTATGAACTTCTTATTGAAATTTATATCACATCCTTCTTATAAATCTTTGATGAACATACACTAAAAATCTTTCTTCATATCTGAAAAAAAAAATACTTATAATTAATGAAAATACTTATAATGATAAAAATTTCTGCTTCATATGCCAAAAATTATTAATCTAAATCCTAGCTCTATTCATACTTAATATGACCATTGGATAATTACCAGAAAAGCAGGTGTAATAATCATTTACCATGTTAATACACTGAACAACCTACCACTAGTTTCCTGCCGTCGGCTAGCATTCTCTTTTGACAATCCTGCCAAGAATGAATCAAAGACAACAACTGCTTCCTTCATTGAGGTTTTCTTGTACTCTGCCACAGCTCGTTCTTCTTCTGTCTTTCCTGCATCAAACTGGTTGATTTCTTCCACAAGATGACTGTAAACAAACCATTTCCAATGAACATAATGAGTAAACTAATAGGAAATAAAATATGCATCAGGAAAACATACTTATAAATCAAACTTCATCCACATTGTAAAAAAACAACAAATACTACAATGATAAAACAAAAATATACATGATAACCATATTCCTCCTGTGATCACACTAAAGAAATTTAAAAAATAATAGATCAGAATATTGTAAAAAAACAACAAATACTACAATGATAAAACAAAAATATACATGATAACCATATTCCTCCTGTGATCACACTAAAGAAATAAAAAAAATAATAGATCAGAATATGGTGATAATAATGAGGCCAATGATAATGATGATAATAACATAAGATGATGATGATGATGATGATGGTGATAATGATAATATAAATGATGATGATAGCATAAATGATGATTATAATGATAATTTATATATAATATAAATGATGATGATGATGATAACAATAATAATGATAATTAGGTGTCATGTCCTATAAAACCCAAAAGACACTTCATCAAACCTCAAATTTGGCACAGTCATGGGGTCAAAAGCATCAGCCTTTAATGGGTCAAAACACACGCAAACCCGGCCTGTCTTCGGGTGGATGCAGAAAGGGGACTTGAGCAGATGGTTAAGTCCTTTGGTTACGTGGATATCAAGACGTGGGTACACCAGCTGCAGGATGATCTCTGTCACTAAGTTTGGCTTGATGCCCTTCTTGAAGTCACTCTGCAAGAGGAAAGCTAGTATTAGTGGGCTGAAATTGGGACTAATTGGCTCAAAGAAAAATTAAATCAGTAAAAGCTTAATCCATACATGCCAGGGCTTATATTAGCATAATGTCACTCACACTAGCTAGATAACAAGCTCATGTAGTGAATTGTAAAACAAATGTTTTGAGGGAGAAATCATGACATGATAGGATGTCATTCAGGAGCGAAATTTTACTATGACGTGATAGGACATCCCCCAGTATGAATGGGTTAATTCAGATATGGGAACACATGACTAATGATATGGGAACATAAATAAATTATTATTGTTCATACAATGATGACGTGGATGACTGTAATGACGGCATTGGTGATAACTATGAGGAACTCTTCTTGGGAGCTATGACACTTCAACTCACTAAAAAAAAATTACATTTTATTACATTTAAAGTAAAACTGAAACTGCCTTCCACAAATAGCCATAATATCTAATCATGCAACTGATGAGCAACTAAACGAATCATTCATCTATTAAATAACTTCATCACATATTACCCACACACCCACCTTATTTATGGCCTTGTTGATCTCTGACTGTATGGTGTTCCAGCGCTGGTGGGAGTTACTACACTGTGACATCACCTTTTCCAGAGATTCTCTCAGTGACTGTTCTGGAATGAGAGCCAGGACTTTGCCCCACTGGTCAGGTGTGCCTAAGAGATCTTGGTCCTCAAGAATCAGCTCTTCAAAGTACTTCTTGGCTATCCC
>BOPN01003612.1:92500-97500 GCA_017312705.2 Penaeus japonicus | reverse complement strand
AGCCTGGGCTGCCCGCTCGCTCACCCCGAGTGCTGCCCTTGCCCAGATATCTCGTCACTGGCGTCTGACGCAAAAACCACGAAATGTGTCAGCACGTCATCCAGCGAGAATGGGTTAAGCTTGCATTCAGGATACAAGAGTCAAGCGTGGCAGTTCCCACACTGGCCATGCTGAGTGATCAACTTGGAAGGGGTTGATTTCATACGGCATTACATAAATTTGTATTATTGTCAGTAACTTGGCCACGCATAAATACAATCAATCACATATGATTAGCCTATACTTGCAACAAAACTTGCTAACACTACTTTAAATTTATTTCAACAACATAAAATCAAATATAGTTCTCAAAAGAAAATAATCAGATGTTTCTTCTGTACATGATATGCAAAGTATACAAATTTTCATGAATCTATAAAATCAATCCAATCATTACTCCCATTTGGAAAGCCAGGACATTTCTGGGATAATAAATTGGTTCATCCATTGCTAACGGGGGATAGATTTGTTTACCCAGGCTCTAGGATGAGTTTTATTTCAGAGAGAGGCAGCTTCACACAATATACTTTGACTTTTCCCACTCTCTTTTAATCACTCATTGTAGAGCTAGAGCTCTTTTTGTGTGTGTGTGTGTTTTACTGTATTTAGAGACTTATATCTGTCACATCACAGGCTTTATCAATTCTGCAATTGACTGAAATGGTAGTTATAATAATTATGACTGCAATTGTTATCACTCTCTCTCTCATAGCACAATAAAATAACATAGTGATCCAAAATCCCCGAATATCACAAAACTTGTCATCAAGCTAGAGCTCCTGCATCATGTATGAAGAAAAAATATGTCACCCATCGTTAACGGGTTAAGTTTGGAATTTGGATTTAGGAACATCTAGGGTTAGGGAGGGGAGGCATTGCTATGATTTCTTTTTTCACCCTTTCAATCTTTCTTCCTATATTTTCAGGAACCTTGTGTAATGTCAAGCGGCAAATAAAAAATTATTTAAATAATACTATATGTTATCCATCAATAACATCACAGACATTGTAGCCTATGTAGTCCATACAATATATATTTCACATCCTCTGTTTAATTTAAGCTGTTAATTTTCAGTAATCTAATGCTTATGATGATGAAAATAAATAATCTAATCATGGAGGTAATGAAAATATATATATAAATAAATATGAAAAAATTGGTGATGAAGACTCCATTAAAATACTGGTGGAGACTGCTTCAACTTGTACACAAATATTATTGATAAGATGAATATTGAAGGAAGAACAGAAGAGACTGCCAATTATCATTGAAAATCCTTTCATTATAAATCTCAGGCATTTTTTTTTATTGTTTTTACCACAGTTCTCTCAAACGATTTTAAAAACTTTATTCATATTACATATTGCTTACTATTAACCCTATGCTCGTTGTTTTTAATAAAATATGCACACAGTCAGATGGCGGGTTTACATTGTCTGGCACGGTGCCATCCGCGTCTATGACCGACTCTGCCTTTGCAGCAAATCATGCCATCCACTGTCAGTGGGTTAAAACATGCATGTGATGTCACAGACCAACCTAAAGGAATAGACAGCACCAATGTCGATCTTGTGTGGACAGTGTTTCTTGATCTCCTTCTCCATCTCCTCTTGATCCTTAAAAGACTGGTATCGCACGTAGATATCATCTGCCAGGGTGAAACAGAACTCCCGGTGGGGGAAGTAGGTCTTGGGAACTGAAAAGAGGATAAATTGATAAAAATGATGATCAAATAATGATAAAAGAAACTGTAATATAATGTTTAAACCTAATCATATCAAGAAAAGTGTATCTTTAGATACACTGTCTTGGAGTGATTCCTTATTCGATGATAAATTGCCACGGAGGTCAACAATCTTTATTGTGGTGGAGATCATCTCGTTCAGACTTTATAAATCATTTAAAACATATTTACTTTAATACAAATTTTGGAAGATAGGCATGCACAGATCTCTCTAGCTGGGCTAAAATAAGAGTGAAATAATAGACACTGTATAAAGGTTTCATAATGTAGTAAGCTTCCTAAAGGATACAAAAGGCAAACTTATTCAAAATACATAGGTCATTGATAAAGAAAAAAGAAGGGGGAATTAAACTCTCCATAATTTTTTTTTTATCTATCTCTCTCTCTATATATATATACACATGATAAATAATAAATAGCATGTTCTACGGAGGCACTATCCTATCACCCAATTACTGCAGTATAATTCATTTAATAACTTTACATTGAACTACTTACTGTATGGTGATCCATTTTAAAATGTGTAACGTACTTTCCACAGTATGTAAAGTGTTTTGGAAAAGATATATAACTGTGTATAATTACCATGCTTTTCTGAAATATACTTTCATAGTATTATAGAGGAATGTCACATGATGAAGAGCTAGTATGGACAGTACAACACTTTTTGCTGAGACCGCGAGTGTAAACAAACAAACAAAAAAAAACTAATGGAATATTAGAAAGTGTGAATTTATTTGAAATTCTTGAAATGGAAGTTCTAACTAGGAGTTACTTCACAAGTCCTCTGGATAAGATAGCTAATGTCAAGAAAACTTTCTTACAAGTAATTATTGTATTTCACTTCTATTTACACAGAATGTCATGCCAAAATTTATCAGACATGCCTTTTTCAACTAAGGGTTGTCAATAAATCAACCACAGTGCAATGAGCAACTGAAAAAGTCTCAGGCGTGTAACTGGCATACTTTCCATACTGGTTAAGAGAATACATATTCCAAACACAATAAATTTAGGCAAATGTGGCAATACAAAAGTATTAAAAATAAAGACCTGTTTTTGGAATGCATTTCAGCATGAAGAGAAAATATCACCCAAATTCAGTAAAGTACAATAGCAGGTAAATCTAATGAAATAACCAAGACTAGCTTTCAAAATGTCGGTCAGTGCAGCCTCCGCATCTATCATTGCTCTAGGAATAACCAATAAATAAACCTTGTATATTCTAGCAAGACAGAGCTTATAGACCAAAGAATCAATTTTGTGTTAACAAACCAATCCCAGCTCTGCCTTCCCAAACTGTGATGCTAACTTTGCTTTATTGCATTGGAATTGCCCATCTCTGCACATGACAACATTGCACACTGTAGTTGGCTTCAGATTGCAAAAAGCTTCATGAAGATTTGAACAAAAAACAGTCAATAATGAGACTCACTTTAAATGCCACTACAGATGTTTATTAGGCATTTACCTAACAAATCTACAGAAGAGTATCTTTTTATTAATAATTTCATTCCAAATAACATTGCCCTAGTGTTAAATTATATGTTCATCAGACACGCAGTGTGTAGATAAATATAAAGTTCTGATGATTAATTATATCTTAATCATTATGAAATTCCTTATCAATCAAGCATATAAATACAGCACAGCCAATTAAAAAATCATTTTAAAAAACAATACCATTTCCGTAGCTGAGCCATCTGTAGTACTGGTTATAAGGGAAAAGCCTCTTGTAATAAATCGGCAGCAGATCTGGCAGCATGTCCGGGTCAAAGGAGGTCGACGAAGGCATATTTGTAGGGAATTTCAATCAGAATTCCTGTTAAAAAAGGTTAAAAATCGTAAATTCGGTATTGCTTTCCCGCGTCTATCTTGTGCTGAATGTAAACAAAAAATTGGCGGGCAAAGTGGCGCGAACTCGAGTGCGCATTGGTGTTCTTTTAAAAGTATTTATTTTCTTAAATTTTCTGGTACTGAGTTAAGATTAAGATTAACTTGTTCATACAATTTGGTTCTAGTTATTTCTTTGGTTTATTTCTAGGTTCGTAATGAAGAGTTTTTTCTTTGTAGATATTATTGGAACGCTCTCTAGCTTAATGTTTTCGTTTACAAAAGCGCGCGCACACAGACATATCCAAATATATACATACAATATATATATATATATATATATATATATATATATATATATATATATATATATATATACATATATATATATACATACATATACACACATATGTTTATCAATGTATGCGTATGTGCATGTGTATGTGAGCGTGTGTTTCCGTGCGTGTGTTTGCGTGCGTGTTTGTTTATTGCATCATAAAAGTCACACGTGTCGTATTGGGTGGAGGTCGGGGCTCAGCCTGTCGTGTGCATGGGGTGTGCAGATCAGTCTGATTCACTGACTGCACTTCGTTGATCAAGGTTCTCAGAACTGTCGGTGCATAACACATATAGGAAACGATGTTACTAATAAATAATAGATAGAGAGGATATCAGTGTAATGACAATAACGATGATAGGTGATAGTGAACATAATTAATGTAATAACAATGAGAATGATTACACTAACAGTAGCAGAAGTGAGTCATCTACTGAATACAATGACCTTATGATAATTAGAACCTTTCACCCGAAATTTCAGACCAACATGAATTCGTGGGTTTAAGTTAGCATTAAAGAAAACGAAACTTGATTAGGATCTCATACAATCTCGGTAATCTCATTATCATATCTACATTCACACATTTGAGATCTCGCACCCCTCCTTGGGAAGGAAGAGTTTGCGTGGACCAGAAACCACCAAAGGCAATTTTCATATAAATATGCTCCAATTTTAATCAACTGTTTTCAAAGGAGTACCCTAAGAACTCCGAAAAAACTTTGATTACGTTCAGTTTTCTGCCAGCGTGTTCTATGACGTTTTTGTGACTGGTGTGTAGTACGTTGGTTATGCAAAATATTCACTTGATTTTCAATTAGATTGCTGAAGAGTTCAAACAAATTAAAAAGAAAAAAACGTTTAGATGATAGATTCGAACTTGGCAGGACTTGCACGTAGGATAACTCTTTTTCAGATTACAACGTTAAATCACGCTACCGGAGAACGGTCTAATTACTCAGCGACGCAAAAACTGATTACGATATTTCATTCTCCGATAAGAAATCGTCTGGACTTTATATCCAGTATCTTGTAAGACAGAGAGG
>BOPN01003612.1:17500-20000 GCA_017312705.2 Penaeus japonicus | reverse complement strand
TGTCTGGGTTGATTCTTGGGTTTTTCTGTGCGTAGAGTGTTTGTTTGTTTGTTTGTTTGATGTTCTGGGGATTGATGGTGATGGGTGTGGTGATGTTGGTGGGGTTGATAGTGATGGTGATAGTGATTGTAATAGTGATGGGTGTGGTGGTGGTGATGTTGAAGGTGATAGTGGTGATGTTCGTAATGGTGATTTTGATGGGTGTGGTGATGTTGATGGTGGTGATGTTGAAGGTGATGATGTTGATGGTGAAGCTGATGTTAAGGATGGTGATTACAGTGATGTGATGTTGATGGTGGTGATGATGTTGATGGTGATAATAATGATGGTGATGGTGATGACGGTGATGTTGATGTTGATGGTGGTGGTGATGTTGATGGTGACGGTGGTAATGATAATAGTGATGTTAATGGTGATGATGATGATGATGATGGTGATAGTGATGATGATGGTGACGATGATGGTAATGGTAATGAAGATGGAGATGACGGTAATGGTGATGATAATAAAGATGATTAGAAATGGATCATACTTTAATAACATCCATACATTAATTGGCGATTAGGAAAACAACACCGATAAAAAGACACCGATAAAAAAAAGTAACAACCGTTGCAAAAAAATAAAATTGTACTTTTATGTAAAATCCAGTCTTATGGGTTTCCAATTCAATTACCTATAGTGAATAGCTTTCATTTGCGTAGTCTGGTATGAAAGAACACTTAATTTACGTTCAATGGGACAAGTTGTTTTGGCGATAAGTGGAGTGTACTTTTACTTTGAAAAGCGGATTTTATCGATTTTTTTCTATATCTTTATAAACTTATTTATTTGTTTTTGTGTGTCTGATTGCGTGATTGTGTGTGTTTGTGTGAGTGTGTGTGTCTGTGTGTGTGTGTGTGTCTGTGTGTGTGTGTACGACTGTACGTGTGCATGTGTATGTGTATGTGTATGTGTGTCTATGTATGTAAGTGTGATATATCCATCATTACTCTCCTACGTTCACTAAAAAAACAAACAAAGAAACACTTCCCCTAGACACTTGTCCCCTGTCTATCATATATTCCAGAGACAGAAACAAGGTATAATGAATGTACATATTACCGTTTGCCAACTGCATATCAAAGTACTAATTCGAGGAGCATATACAGTAATGTTTATTTATGTTTGTGGGGCTATTTAGGCAAGAGAAAGAAAGTGCCTACAGTCTTCAAAACAACCCCCCCCCCCCACACCCCACACCCCTTGATTGTTTGTGTTGATTTTTGTCTCCCTTTCTTACTCTGTTGAAATTCCTGCAATTACCTCCACGTGCTTGTGTGTTTTACCGTCTTCTTCTTGTTATTTTCATTTCTTTGGTTGATATTTTTCATTTCTATTGTTTTTTTCTATTTATTTAATTTTCATGGTTTCGTTGTTAAAGTCATAATGATGCTGATGATGACCATGATAATGATAATGATAAAAATGATAGTAATGATAAAGATAATGATAATAATGATAAAAAGGAGAGTAATGATAAAAATAATGATGATAATGATTGTTATGATCATTTAAATTATAATAATAGTATTGAGAATTAGCTTCGTCTTAATGATGATTATAATGCTAATGATAAGAATGATAATCGTGATAATAATGCTAATGATGATGGTAATGATAATGATACTATTATTGATAATGATGATGATAATAACAAGGATAATAATAATGATGATAATAATAATAACAACTGTGATAATGAAGATATAATGATAGTAATGATAGTGATAATGTAGTAATAATGATAATAATAATGATAGTGATGATAAAAGTAATAACGATAATAATGCTAATGGTAATAAAGATGATAATGCTAATGATAATAATGATGATAGTAATAATAATCATAATGATTACATTGATATCAATGATTATGGCGATACTACTACTACTACTAATTATAATGGTCATGATAATAGTGATAACTGTAATGTTTATCATTATCCTCATTATAATGAAGATAATGATAATAACGATACTACTACTACTAACAATAATGATAATGATAAAAGTAATAATGATGATCATGATAAGGATAATAATGATGATGATGATAATAATAATAAAATAATAAGAAGGATGATGATGATAATGATAATAATAATAATGTTATTGATCATCATAATAATGGTTATAGTAATAGTAATAGCAAATGTAATAGTGATGGTAATATTAATATCAACAGCAAAGTTAATAGTTACCGTAATAAATATAATAATAACAATATATTCATAACACACTCACTACCTTTCTTCAACATACTATCAAGTACTTAGAGGTAAAGTGCTTTCAAATGCGATGCAATGTAAGCAATCATCTGGAACGCAAAATGCAGAAGGAAATAAACCCCTCAAAATGGGAATGCAAAAAAGCTAAGAGCATGATAACGTAAAATATAGAATAATACCTTTTACCTTTATTGACAGCTGGGTTTCGACTATTAAAAGGCACATATACA
>BOPN01003611.1:112595-130095 GCA_017312705.2 Penaeus japonicus | reverse complement strand
CCGCTACTCAGGCTTTTACAGTAGAATATTTTGGTGAATGAGTGGAGGTAATAATGATGTTATAATAATGATGATAATAATAAGGATAACAGATATGATAATGATGATGATGATGATGATAATAATAATGATAATGATAATGATTATATAAATAATAATGATAACAACAATAATGATAATGATAATGGCAATGATAATGATAATGATGATAATAGTAATAGAGGCAACAACTATAATCATAATGATAAAGATAATGATAATGATAATAATAACAATGATAATGATATTAGTAATAAAAATGACAATAAAAACAATAATGATGATAATGATAACAATAATGATTACAATAATAACAGCAACTAGACATTATTTTCATCATTATCCTTACAATCATGATAACTATAGTGATGATAATCAGTATTACAAACACACACACACATACAAGTTACATTTGTTTTACGACCCTTGACTTAATAACGGTGGAATACTTATATTCGCCAAATTTCCGGACTGAAGGAAGTTGCAGGAAAATTAAGTGTTGGCTATAGTGATTCATCTTCTATAGCAGTATAGTTGATATACTTTGTCAGTGAGACAGCAGTATCGCAGTATAATAGAATAGTATTCAAATATACCTTGAACGAAAATAGGGTACAATCACTTCTCTTTTTCTAGAGTAACTAAATTAGATTGAAAGTTTATGACCTTCTTAAAAAAGAAAACGAAAAGGAAAAAAAAAGTATATACCTATAGCTTATGACCTTAAATAAGAGGAAAAAAAAAATATATATACCTATAGCTTATGACCTTAAAAAAGAAAACAAAAAGGAAAAAAAGTATATATCTATAGCTTATGACCTTCTTTAAAAAGAAAACAAAAAGGAAAAAAAGTATATATATCTATAGCTTATGACCTTCTTAAACAAGAAAACAAAAAGGAAAAAAAGTATATATCTATAGCTTATGACCTTCTTAAACAAGAAAACAAAAAGGAAAAAAAGTATATATCTATAGCTTATGACCTTCTTAAAAAAGAAAACGAAAAAAAAGTATATATCTATAGCATATCTATATACACATAAATATACATACGTTTTCCATTTAAATTCAGGTTCTCTGGCTATGATTTTATTAGAATGGATTTTTCATATCAAGGGAAGAGGGGGGGTTTTGATGTAAGATATGGATGATAAAATATCACGGAAACTTAAAATTCATGATAACGATTATATAAGATAAAAATGAAATCTTATATCACACACACACACACACACGCGCGCGCGCACACACACACACACACACAGGCACACGACCCCCCCCCCCCCCGCCCTTCCCCCAGCACATATTCTAAAATTCTGCTTCCAAAAAACGCTAGCATAACAAAATTTCAATCATTTTGTCAAAGACTCGAAACCCACAAGCAAAATAGGGAAATCAACGCTTCCTTGGCTATAAATCAAGACTGAGAGATTGATTTGATTTATTTGCTTCTCCCTACATCAGTTTAATTAAATTTCGATTTTTGATGATGCTGGTGACCCTGATTAGAATCGAAGGGAGTCCCATCTGTCACTCGACCGTCTCCAAAAAGACTTATTATCTGAATCTCTCCGTCTAATTAATCAAATAGAATCTGAGCTTCAGATAAAAAAGTTTAGTAAGCAATAATTTATAGAGATTTTGTTAACTTCTAATTATTGTATTACATATATTTGCAAGTATGAACATATAACAATAAAAAAGTACATTTGATTATTAGTTTGACACTGTAGGTAAATGCATGGGAATATTCGTAAAAAATACTGGCATACTGAACATGAAAATGTAATCCATATAATAAATGTTTACTATTTTATCATCTTAAAATCAAATGATATATGTATTTTTTTTCTTCGTCGTTTAAAACTCGTCACGAATTGACAACCTGTGGCTCGCGCATTACAATGGTCTATGGTATCAATATAATCAAGTTTTCAGTTAAAGCCTTAGTAGAATACCTTTTTTTCGTTTGTCAAAATCACGTATATATCAATATCAAAATGATAGACCGCAAATTAGAAGAGAGACATATACTTTTGATATTATAGAGTTTCATACATAAGAGTATCTATCACAGAAGACAAGCATAAAAAAAAAAAGTACTTTTCATTGTATTTCCTTTTCTTATTTACTTTCAGAATTGGATCACATATCCGCAGCCTCTTCTTGAAACACTACTGCCTCAGACTCTCTATTCTTTTCCAATATATATTAGATTCGAAATAATTGACATTTAGCCAAGAGCAATGATTAATATATAACCACATGTGTGTGTGTATGTGTATCGGAGATCCTATAAAAAAAATATACAATTCTGGTGATTCTGTCGTACCTGGTAACTAGAACCTCCTGGTGGTTTATATTCATATTTGTACATGACTGTTAACCATTCCTGACAAAGTTTAGCTGTACAAAACAAACACACTTAATCAACAAGTGTCTCCGTCTTTTCTATCATTGTCTTTTACTAGCAAACTAAAAGCTTTAGCTATCTATATCTTGTGACAGATGATGAATATAATTACTATAATGACTAAAGTATAGGTTTAGTTTCAAATCCCATACAAACATAGCACCTGTCTCTCCTGGCACCAGAAGGAAAGGAAGCCCTGAATGCTAGCCATCCACGGTCTCTACGAAGCACTAACTTCAGAGAGAAAGTTTCTGAGCTCCGGCACTAAAGTACCAGTGAGGAGCCAAGAGGCGAAGAGGAAGGCGAACTAGAGTAGGGTTTCCGAAAGTGGGTTCCGGAAGCCTTTTCTTAATGGGGGATCAAATGCTTTTTAACCCATTGTCGACGGGGGATAGATTTGCTTACACAGGCTCCAGGATGAGTTTTATTTCTGATCGAGGCAGCTTCTGCAACATAATTTGATTTTTCCCACTCCCTTTTAGTCACTCATTGTAGAGCTAGATCCATTTTTGTGTTTTTTTTTTGTGTGTGTGTTTTACTGTTTTTAGAGATTTATATCTGTCATATCACAGGTTCCATCAATTCTGCAGATGTCTAAAATTATAGTTCAGGGTCCATATCAACTCATTTTTTTTTCTTTATACTCAATGTGATAGAAGTATTACTGTTTTAGGGGGGGGGGGGGCAAAAAGCAACTTTATTTTTTCGTATTTGTGTGCTGTCACGAACAAACACGAAACTTATAACCATCCAAAATGAAGAGGTAGGGAAGAGGAAGGAAACTTGTGCTTTTGACAGTGAGTGCCACAATAAAAGGCATCCCTACTGGCACAGGGGCACATTGTAGGCATTGGGCATGGTGTAAGTCACCTTCCTCCTCTCGTTCTGCCTGCACATCTTTCATCTGCGGTACTTTAGAGCAAGAGGTCGGCAACTTGCGATGTGCCATCCCTCTATAGAGATAGTGCTTGCTAGAGACCGTAGATGGGTGCCATTCAAGGCTCTCTCTCCTGCTGGTGCTAGAAGAAAGTGGTGCCATCTAGGTTTTGGAAGTGAGTTGAAACCCATTTTGCTTATTCCTGCCGGCACTGTTCCGTCTTTGCATGGCTGCAATGCCGGTGCTCTTGAACGCATAGGCCTAAATCAATTATACGATTGACGGCGCATGCCGGCACCCGGCGCTATGCATATTACAAAAATCGCCGTCTGTGGACGGCACCCGGCGGTAAAATAAATAAATAAACAGCTGCAGATATTTCATTGGAATTTTACTCATATCACCAATATCCCAAAAGAAGCAAATCTGCCATGTGTTTTGTGGTGGCTCCCTCTGGTTGAAACCTTAAGTCAAGGAACCCCAAAATATGATATGGTTAATGTTAAAATTTGAATTTATTGTTTTTCATATTTATTTAAATTTGGCTCGTTAGGGCTCCTTGGCCCTGCCCAGGGGCTTCAAGGTGCCCAGCAGCTGCACGGTTTCCCTGTGCCAGTGTTACTGTTTTTTTTTTTTTTTTTTTTTTTTTTTTTTTTTTTTTTTTTTTTTTTTGTGCTGTGGCACTCGCAGTTTGTTTGTTTTTTCGCTGAGATGGCGATTTCCTTTCTATTTATTTTCAAAAGTAATGATAATAATAAAAATGTTGATTTACCTCCCACAAAACTGTAATACTGCTTTTATGGACTCTGTGCAATAATTTTAGAAATCCTGTCAGATTACAGATATATGCCTCATGGCCTTTAACAAAACTCAAGAACTTATCAACACAAGAAAATACAAGAAATCCCTAGATATTTCGCGAGCCTCTGCCGAGCAGGTGCCACTGATTCCCGCTCGGTCGTCCGAACGAGAAAATGAATGCCTCGTATCCAGTGGGCAAAAACAGTGCCATAGTAAGTTATAAAGCACAAATCTAAGATATGATTCCATTATTCATGTGTCACTCTGCGGCATCTGATAATTTGATTATTTTTTTTCAGAAGGACATGACTTCAACGTTACAAACTCACTGTGTAATAAGTTGGAATAATAATGACGGAAGCTTCTCTCTGTCTAGACAAAGGGATGTCTTGTCATCCTTCTACTTCTGTGAGTGTCAGAATGTTTTAGGTAAACATTATTGATACCTTTTGAAAAACTCGAAATCGTAGACAAATTAATACATATTTAAATGTTTGTGTATGTGTGTGTGTGAATGTGTGTGAATGTGTGTGTGTATGTATGTTGTGTGTGTTTGTGTGTGTATGTTGTGTGTGTTTGTGTGTATATGTTGTGTGTGTTTGTGTGTGATTGTGTGATTGTGTGTGTGTGTATGTGTGTGTGTTTGGTAAATAAAGACATAACAATTTTTCCTTGCTAGGGGGACCTAGTGCATGCAGTACATCCCCCAATACAAACTAACTCTGATCTCCACTTTACAAACCCAAATCTTTTTCCTGTCTCCCCCCCCCCCCCCCTTACGTCGAGTAGCCCGACTTTTCCCCCAGCAAAATCCACATCCAACAGAATCGCACACAATCATCCCAGGGGGCAGAGAGTGCTACACGAGTCTCCGTTAGCTAGCGATACGAGGCTCATAGAGTTCGGGTAAACACACTCTCGGAACACACATTCACTGCCCAAGAGTGCGTGCGGATTAATCACACGGCAGATTGAGTGGGGGAGGAGGGGGGGGGGGCGGCGCTCCTTGTCTGGTGTTGGTTCTGTGCAATGGCTTGTCTCGTGCCTCGGATTTGGCATTTTTTTTGCGGACTGAACGAGGGAAAGAGATAGATAGATTAATGATAGGAAGATTAATGATAGGTATAGGTAGATAGATAGAGATAGATAGATAGATAGATAGATAGATAGATAGAGAGAGAGAGAGAGAGAGAGAGAGAGAGAGAGAGAGAGAGAAAGAGAGAGAGAAAGAGAGAGTGTAAGTGTGAGTGTGAGTGAGTGAGTGAGTGAGTGAGAGAGGGAGAGAGAGAGAGAGAGAGAGAGAGAGAGAGAGAGAGAGAGAGAGAGAGAGAGAGAGAGAGAGAGAGAGAGAGAGAGAGAGAGAGAGAGAAAGGGGGGGAAAGAGAGAGAGAGAGAGAGAGAAAGCGATCAGAAAACCCCAATTTCAAAGATGGCATTCCACTTACCCTTCACAGTTGAAATTATATACTCGAATAATTTCTAACAACAAACTTGTACATAATATTTGCTTAATTAATTGATTGTAAATAAAGTCAATAAATAAGTGCTGATAATTTTTCATATTTCAAACTAATAAATTACTGTAAGATACATCACCTAACAGAACGCTTCTACCCCATTTGGTAGACAAATGCATCATAATTTTTGGACATTATCATTGCAAAGTTCAATTTCAAAATGGGTAATTTGATTTGATATTCTGATTGCATTAACAAAATTGACTTCATTAAGTGACGTGAGGACTGACGTGGATCGTACAATGCTGTAGATTAAAGTAGATTAACACGCGTTTTAATTTAGGTATAGTACTTCATCCTACCAAAGTACTGTACATACACTGCACCTTTCTACCTACAATCTCTCTCTCTCTCTCTCTCTCTCTCTCTCTCTCTCTATTTATCTCTTTCTCTTTCTCTCTCTTTCTGTCTCTTTCTCTCTCTCTCTCTCTTTCTCTCTCTCTCTCTCTCTCTCTCTCTCTCTCTACATATATATATATATATATATATATATATATATATATATATATATATATATATATATATATATATATATATATATATATATATATACACATATGTATATACATTTCTGTCACCACAATCAGATCCTCTCTCCAGCGACCCCATTGAGGCAAACTAAATTAATCATCAGACATTCCCAGACATCTAAGAGACAAAAACAAGATGAAAAAAGAAATAAAGAAAATAACGCTTTAACTTGTGAAAAGTAGTTATATAACCAGAAGTACGGGTGATTAACTACTGGCATATGTGTTAGTGTGCAGATTATTGCAGTCCATTTAGCCCATGTTATAGGCAATACATTATCTGAATAGTATATGAAGATCTCTCTCTGTCTCTCTCTCTCTCTCTCTCTCTCTCTCTCTCTCTCTCTCTCTCTCTCTCTCTCTCTCTCTCTCTCTCTCTCTCTCTCTCTCTCTCTCTCTCTCTCTCTCTCTCTCTGTCTCCTTCTCTTTCTCTCATTTCTTTTTAGTATTCTCTATCATACACCTCCCACACCTGATTGAGAAATGGACGAAGAAAAAGAGATAAGCAACAAACGAATAAAGGTAAAAAAAGAAACGGAACACGTGCATGATCCCAGTCGTATTTTCGCCCAGTAACTCAATTTAGTGCATGATGCTCAGGATATCCGTTCAACGCACCTGGAAGCAAGCATCATGTGCTATGTGTAATACCATTTTTTATACCGGTGAAGTATTGATCTTGGGTTCAAAGTTTGTGTGTATAATAAAAAAAAAATCCTGTTATGTTTTCGTCTACCTGTTTATTTATTTTTCTCTAACGGTGTTGTGATAATGAACCTCAGGTTTAGTTTTAGCTTTCTTTAAAATATCTTCGTAGTTTGTAGTATATGATTAATTAGATATGGTGATGGAATATTGGTTTTAGTTTGAGTTATACTTTCTTGTGAACATAGTTTCTTTAATATATACTCCATTTTAAGGATTTTGTCCATCTATATCATATGAAACTTTTGCCTTGCGTTATCATTTTTATGTAACATAATCTTTATATTTTCCTTCATTCCGGTTAATTGACATAATAATGCGATTTTTATGAGGCATTAATCTTAGCTTTTTACTTCAATGTGATGGTAATGACTTTGTGTTGATTTGCTCATAATCATATCAGATAGAAAAGAATTAGGGCGATGGTTTGCTGTGTCTGGGCATTGCATTGTTGAGTCCCATTCCAGATCGAATCAACAACCTCACCTTCCCCGCCCCCCTTTCTTTCTCTTTCTCTCTCTCTCTCTCTCTTTCTCTCTCTCTCTCTCTCTCTCTCTCTCTCTCTCTCTCTCTCTCTCTCTCTCTCTCTCTCTCTCTCTCTCTTTCTCATTCTCTCTCTCCTAATCTCTCCCTCACTCTCTCTTATTCCCTCTAACCTCCCCTCCACTCTCTTTCTCTCCCTCCCACCCCTCCTCTCTCTCTCTCTCCCTCCCACCCTCTCTCTCTCTCCTAATCCCTCCCTCACTCTCTCTCATACCCTCCAACCTCCCCCCCACACACACTCTCTCTCTCCCACCCTCCCACCCCTCTCCCCTCTCTATATATACATTCTAAATATCCTCTTCTCACTCACACCCTCTCTTTCTCAATAACTCTCCCTCCCTTTTTACTTCAAACTGAATGATCCTGTCACCACGGACACGACTCGATCTCTTAAACCCATGACCCATCTCTCTCAATCTACAACCTGAGCGAAACAGATCGGTGAAGTTTATCAGTATTTCCACCACGGGCGTCATGCCCGCCGTTTACTACTTTCACTTAGGAATTGAATGAATGAAAAAAAAAAACGTCGATTTGGGATTACTGTTAGGTAATGGGGATTTTTGGAGTGGGGGGGTTGGGGTGGGGCGGTGGAGGGGGAGGTGAGAAAGGGTGAGAGAATGGTTGAAAGATATATTTATATATATATAAGAGTAAGAGAGAGAAAGAGTAAGAGAGAGGGAGATGGAGAGGAAGAGAGAAAGAGAGAGAGAGAGAGAGAGAGAAAGAGAGAGAGAGAGAGAGAGAGAGAGAGAGAGAGAGAGAGAGAGAGAGAGAGAAAGAGTAAGAGAGAGAGACAGACAGATAGACAGACAGACAGAGAAAAACAGAGAGATACAAAGCATGACAGGCATATATAATAGACAAATATACAACCAGACGAACAGACTGACAGAGAGAGACAAAGACAAAGACAAACAGAGAGAAAGCTACAAAGAAAGAAAGATACAAAGAGAGACTGAGAGAAAGATACAAAGAGAGACAGAAAGATGCAAAGAGACACAGAGAGAAAGATACATAGAGAGACAGAGAGAAAGATACAAAGAGAAACAGAGAGAAAGGGAGAAACGCAATACCAAAAAGTGAAGACGACCCACTGTCCTTTTAGCTTGCATCACACCTCCCCCCTCCCTCCTCACACCACAAGTTGAAATTCAATACCCGGCAAATGTTAGCCTCCCCCCCCCCCGCTAAATAAAGAAAAGAAAGAAAAAAAAAAACTTCAAAGATGAACCAGTCAATGAAGTTTTGGTTAAGATCCCGAACATAATAAACTAAGACGATCCCAAGTTTGGGTCGAGTCATTCAAGGAGAAGTTTTTTGGCTGATGGATCGGTCAACAAGTTGGGTTACGGGCGGAGGAGGGAGGGAGGGAGGGAGGGAGGAAGGGGATGGCGAAGGAGGGAGGAAGGGGAGGGAAGATGGAGAGGGAGAAGGAGGGAGGGAGGAAGGGAGGAAGGGGTGTAAGGGAGGGAGGAAGAGGAGGGAGGAAGAGGAGGGAAGATGGGAAGGGAAGATGGAGAGGGAGAAGGAGAGAGGGAGGAAGGGGAGGGAAGATGGAGAGGGAGAAGGAGGGAGGGAGGAAGGGAGGAAGAGGTGTAAGGGAGGGAGGAAGGGGAGGGAGGAAGGGGAGGAAAGATGGGAAGGGAAGATGGAGAGGGAGAAGGAGGGAGGGAGGAAGGAAGGGGAAGGAATATTGTAAACCACCTGCTGGCACTCGTTGTAAGCCATCCATTGCTGCCATCAGTTGTACAGCACCCGATGGGACTAGTTGTAAGCAGCTTGCTGGCACTGTTGTAAACCACCACTGAGAGCAGTTGTTATAACCACTCGGTGCCCTGGTTGTAGGTCGGTGGATAATCAGACAGACATGGTCTTTATTGTGTTCGCTCTGGTCTGTCTGTCTGACCCCTCTGTCCTGATCTGTCTGTCTGTCTGTGTGATCCTTACATGTCCTTAAGTACAAATCTTTAGTCACTTTCTTCGCCTCGGGCCTTCCGTTAACAAACACAGCTGCCGAGAGAAACTAGTGTTCCGAGGCGGAAACGAACACAGGAGACAGGAAGCGTCAGGTCAAAATACACTGCCATCGATATTGCATTGAATCAAGTAGACATACATGATCAATGTCTTATGTCACATAATATCAATACCAGTGCCTTACAAATATGGATAGGGAGAAGGAAGGAGGGAGGGAGTAAGGAGAGGGAAGAGGGAGAGGGAGAAGGAGGGAGGGAGGAAGGGGAGGGAAGAGGGAGAGGGAGGAGGGAGGAGGGAGGAGGGGAGGGAAGATGGAGAGGGAGAAGGAGGGAGGGAGGGAGGGGAGGGAAGATGGAGAGGGAGAAGGAGGGAGGGAGGGAGGGGGAGGGAAGATGAAGGAGGGAAAAAGGGAGGGAGGGAGGGAGGGGGAGGGAAGATGAAGAGGAGAAGGAGGAGGAGGGAGGGGGAGGGAAGATGAAGAGGGAGAAGGAGGGAGGGAGGAGGAAGGGAGGGAAGAGAGAGAGGGGGAAGGAGGGAGGGAGGGAGGGAGGGAAGATGGAGAGGGAGAAGGAGGGAGGGAGGGAGGGAGAGAGAGAGGGAGAAGGAGGGAGGGAGGGAGGGGAGGGAAGAAGAGGGAGAAGGAGGAAGGGAGGGGAGGGGAGGGAAGATGAAGAGGGAGAAGGAGGAAGGGAGGGAGGAAGGGGGAGGGAAGGATGAGAGGGAGAAGGAGGGAGGGAGGAAGGGGAGGGAAGATGGAGAGGGAGAAGGAGGGAGGGAGGGAGGAAGGGGAGGGAAGATAGATAGTGAGAAGGAGGGAGGGAGGGAGGAAGGGGAGGGAAGATGGAGAGGGAGAAGGAGGGAGGGAGGAAGGGGAGGGAAGATGGAGAGGGAGAAGGAGGGAGGGAGGGAGGAAGGGGAGGGAAGATGGAGAGGGAGAAGGAGGGAGGGAGGGAGGAAGGGGAGGGAAGATGGAGAGGGAGAAGGAGGGAGGGAGGGAGGAAGGGGAGGGAAGATGGAGAGGGAGAAGGAGGGAGGGAGGGAGGAAGGGGAGGGAAGATGGAGAGGGAGAAGGAGGGAGGGAGGGAGGAAGGGGAGGGAAGATGGAGAGGGAGAAGGAGGGAGGGAGGGAGGAAGGGGAGGGAAGATGGAGAGGGAGAAGGAGGGAGGGAGGGAGGAAGGGGAGGGAAGATGGAGAGGGAGAAGGAGGGAGGGAGGGAGGAAGGGGAGGGAAGATGGAGAGGGAGAAGGAGGGAGGGAGGAAGGGGAGGGAAGATGGAGAGGGAGAAGGAGGGAGGGAGGGAGGGAGGAAGGGAGGAGGGATGGAGGGAGGGAGGGAGGAAGGGGGAGGGGGAGAGGGAGAGGGAGAGGGAGGGAGGGAGGGAGGAGGAGGGAAGGAGGGAAGATGAGAGGGAGAAGGAGGGGAAGATGGAGAGGGAGAAGGAGGGAGGGAGGGAGGAAGGGGAGGGAAGATGGAGAGGGAGAAGGAGGGAGGGAGGGAGGAAGGGGAGGGGGAAGCGGAGAGGGAGAAGGAGGGAGGAGGGAGGAAGGGGAGGGAAGATGGAGAGGGAGAAGGAGGGAGGGAGGAAGGGAGGAAGGGGAGGGAGGGAGGGAAGGAGGGAGGGAGGAGGGGAGGGAAGATGGAGAGGGAGAAGGAGGGAGGGAGGGAGGGAGGGGAGAGAGAGGGAGAAGGAGGGAGGGAGGGAGGAAGGGGAGGGAAGATGGAGAGGGAGAAGGAGGGAGGGAGGGAGGAAGGGGAGGGAAGATGGAGAGGGAGAAGGAGGGAGGGAGGGAGGAAGGGGAGGGAAGATGGAGAGGGAGAAGGAGGGAGGGAGGGAGGAAGGGGAGGGAAGATGAAGAGGAGAAGGAGGGAGGGAGGGAGGGAGGGGGAGGGAGGGAGGGAGAAGGAGGGAGGGAGGGAGGGAGGGGGGGAGGGAAGATGGAGAGGGAGAAGGAGGGAGGGAGGAAGGGGAGGGAAGATGGAGAGGGAGAAGGAGGGAGGGAGGGAGGAAGGGGAGGGAAGATGGAGAGGGAGAAGGAGGGAGGGAGGAAGGGGAGGGAAGATGGAGAGGGAGAAGGAGGGAGGGAGGGAGAGAGGAGGGAAGATGGAGAGGAGAAGAAAGGGAGGGAGGAAGGGAGGGAAAATGGAGAGGAGAGGAGGAGGGAGGGAGGGAGGGAGGAAGGGGAGGGAAGATGGAGAGGGAGAAGGAGGGAGGAAGGAAGGGGGAGGGAGGAGAGGGAGATGGAGGGAGGGAGGGAGGGAGGGAGGGGGAAGGAATGGAGAGGAGAAGGAGGGAGGGAGGGATGAAGGGGGAGGGAAGATGGAGAGGGAGAAGGAGGGAGGGAGGGAGGAAGGGGAGGGAAGATGGAGAGGGAGAAGGAGTGGAGGGAAGGAAGAGGAGGGAAGAGGGAGAGGGATAAGGGGAGGGGAGGGAGGAAGGGAGGGAGATGGAGAGGGAGAAGGAGGGAGGGATGAAGGGGAGGGAAGCGGAGAGGGAGAAGGAGGGAGGGAGGGAGGAAGGGGAGGGAAGATGGAGAGGGAGAAGGAGGGAGGGAGGAAGGGGAGGGAAGATGGAGAGGGAGAAGGAGGGAGGGAGGAAGGGGAGGGAAGATGGAGAGGGATAAGGAGGAGGGAGGAAGGAGGGAAGAGGAGAGGGATAAGGAGGGAGGGAGGAAGGGGAGGGAAGATGGAGAGGGGGAAGGAGGGAGGGAGGAAGGGGAGGAAGATGGAGAGGGAGAAGGAGGAGGGAGGAAGGGGAGGGAAGATGGAGAGGGAGAAGGAGGGAGGGAGGGAGGGAGGGAAGGAGAGGAGAAGGAGGGAGGGAGGAAGGGGAGGGAAGATGGAGAGGAGGGAGGGAGGAAGGGGAGGGAAGGAGGAGGGGAAGGAGGAGGGGAGGGAGGAAGGGGAGGGAAGATGGAGAGGGAGAAGGAGGGAGGGAGGGAGGAAGGGGAGGGAAGATGGAGAGGGATAAGGAGGAGGGAGGAAGGGGAGGGAAGATGGAGAGGGAGAAGGAGGGAGGGAGGAAGGGGAGGGAAGATGGAGAGGGAGAAGGAGGGAGGGAGGAAGGGGAGGGAAGATGGAGAGGGAGAAGGAGGGAGGGAGGGAGGGGAGGGAAGGATGAAGAGGGAGAAGGAGGGAGGGAGGAAGGGGAGGGAAGATGGGAGAGGGGGAAGGAGGGAGGGAGGGAGGAAGGGGAGGGAAGATGGAGAGGGAGAAGGAGGGAGGGAAAGAGAGAGAGAAGAAGGGAGAAAGTGAGAGAAAAGGAAGGGGAGGGAGAAGGTGAGGGAGAGGGAGAAGGAGGGAGGGAGGAAGGGGAGGGAAGATGGAGAGGGAGAAGGAGGGAGGGAGGGAGGGGAGGGAAGGAGGGGAGGGAAGATGGAGAGGGAGAAGGAGGGAGGGAGGGAGGAAGGGGAGGGAAGATGGAGAGGGAGAAGGAGGGAGGGAGGAAGGGGAGGGAAGATGGAGAGGGGGAAGGGAGGGAGGGAGAGAGGAAGGGGGAGGGAAGATGGAGAGGGGAGGAAGGAGGGAGGGAGGGGAAGGGGAGGGAAGATGGAGAGGGGGAAGGAGGGAGGGAGGGAATGGGAGGGAAGATGGAGAGGGAGAAGGAGAGAGGGAGGAAGGGGAGGGAAGATAGAGAGGAGAAGGAGGGAAGGAGGAGGAAGGGGAGGGAAGATGGAGAGGGAGAAGGAGGGAGGGAGGGAGGAAGGGGAGGGAAGATGGAGAGGGAGAAGGAGGGAGGGAGGAAGGGGAGGGAAGATGGAGAGGGGGAAGATGGTGAGGGAGAAGGAGGGAGGGGAGGAAGGGGGAGGGAAGATGGAGAGGGAGAAGGAGGGAGGGAGGAAGGGGAGGGAAGAAGGGAGGGAGGAAGGGAAGGGAAGATGGAGAGGGAGAAGGAGGGAGGGAGGGAGGGAGGAAGGGGGGGAGAGAGGGAGAAGGAAGAAGGGAGGGGAGGAAGGGGAGGGAAGATGGTGAGGGAGAAGGGGAGGGCGGGGAGGGAATATGGAGAGGGAGAAGGAGAGAGGGAGGAAGGGGGAGGGAATATGGAGAGGGAGAAGGGAGGGCGGGAGGGAGGAAGGGGAGGAAGATGGAGAGGAAGAAGGAGGGAGGGAGGGAATATGGAGAGGGAGAAGGAGGGCGGGAGGGAGGAAGGGGAGGGAAGATGGAGAGGGAAGGGAGGGAGGGAGGGAGTGGAGAGGGAGGGAGGGAGGGAGGGAGGGGGGGGGGAAGAGGGAGAGGGAGGGAGGGAGGGAGGAAGGGGAGGGAAGATGGAGAGGGAGAGGGAGGGAGGGAGGGAGAGGAAGGGGGAGGGAAGATGAAGAGGGAGAGGGAGGGAGGGAGGAAGGGGGAGGGAGAGGGAGAGGGAGAGGGAGAGAGGGAGGGAGGGAGGGGAGAGAAGGTGGAGAGGGAGAGGGAGGGAGAGAAGGTGGAGAGGGAGGGGAGGGAAGATGGAGAGGGAGAGGGAGGGAGGGAGGGAGGGAGGGGAGGGAAGAGAGGGAGACGGAGGGAGGGAGGAAGGGAGAGGGAGAAGGAGAGAGGGAGGAGGTGGGAGGGGAGAGAGGGAGGAAGAAGGAGGGAAGGAGGGAGGAAGGGGAGGGAAGATGGAGAGGGAGAGGGAGGGAGGGAGGGAGGAAGGGGAGGGAAGATGGAGAGGGAGAAGGAGGAAGGGAAGGGAAGATGGAGAGGAAGAAGAAGGGAGGGAGGAAGGGGAGGGAAGATGGAGAGGGAGAGGGAGGGAGGGAGGAAGGGGAGGGAAGATGGAGAGGGAGAGGGAGGGAGGGAGGGAGGGAGGGGAGGGAAGAAGGGGAGGGAGGGAGGGAGGGAGGGAAGGAGGAGGGAGGGAGATGGAGAGGGAGATGGAGGGAGGGAGGGAGGGGAGGTGGAAAGGAGGGGAGAGGGAGGGGGGAGAGGGAGGGAGGGGGGGGGGGGAGGGAGAGAGGGAGGGAGGGAGGGAGAGGGGGAGGGAGGGAGAGAGGGAGGGAGAGAGAGAGAGAGAGAGGGAGGGAGGGAGGAAGGGGAGGGAGGATGGAGAGGGAGAGTGAGGGAGGGAGGGAGGGAGGAGAGGAAGAGGGAGAAGGAGGAGGAAGGGGAGGGGAAGATGGAGAGGGAGAAAGAGGGAGGAGGAAGGGGAGGGAAGATGGAGAGGGAGATGGAGGGAGGGAGGATGGAGAGGGAGAAGGAGGGAGGAAGGGGAGGGAAGATGGAGAGGGAGAAGGAGGGAGGAAGGGGAGGGAAGATGGAGAGGAGATGGAGGGAGGGAGGGGGGGAGGGAGGGAGATGGAGAGGGAGGGAGGGAGGGAGGGAGGAAGGGGAGGGAAGATGAAGAGGGAGAAGGAGGAAGGGAAGGGAAGATGGAGAGGAAGAAGGAGGGAGGGACGAAGGGGAGGGAAGATGGAGAGGGAGAAGGAGGGAGGGACGAAGGGGAGGGAAGATGGAGAGGAAGAAGGAGGGAGGGAGGAAGGGGAGGGAAGATGGAGAGGGAGAAGGAGGGATGGAGAAAGGGAAGGGAAATAGAGGGAGGATGAAGAGAGAGGGGAGTAAAGAGGGGGGGGGGGATGGAGGGGGGATGAAGAGGAAGAGGAGGGAGTATTGGAGGATTGGAGAAGGAAGGGAAAGGAATACATAAAAAAAGCGATGAAGGCATAGGAGAGAGGGAGAGGAGGGAAGATTAAAAGGGGGAAAGGGGGAGGGGAATAAAAGGACCGAAGTGGAGAGGAGATGAAGAGGGAGAAGGAGTGAAGGGAGCAGAGGGGGAGATGTTTAGGGATGTTTAAGAAGGAAAAAAAAAAAGGAGGGAGAATTGGAGGGTTGGGAAAGGAGGGAGGGAAATAATAAGAGTGGAGGGAAGATAAAAAGGGGAAGGGGGAGGGGAATAGAAGGACAGAAGTGGAGGGGAGATGAAAAGGAAGAAGGAGGGAAGGGAGCAGAGGGAGAGATGTGGAGAGATGTTTAAGGAGGAAAAGGAGAGAGAGATGGAGGGTTGGGAAAGGAGGGAAGGAAATAATAAGAATGGAAGGAAGAGGAGGGGGAGGAGGATTAGAAGAGGGAAAGAAAGCAGTAGAATGAAAGAAGTGATGAAGAGGGGTGGATTTAGAAGGGGAGCCAAGGGGGGCATGTGCAGAAATGATGAAGAGAGAAGAGAATAAAGGAGAATTAAAGGGGAGAAGGGGAGGTAAGATGAAGAGAGAGAAGGAGGGAGAGATGGAGGATTGAGAAAAGTGGAGGATAATTGAAGGGAGGAGGAGAAAGAATGGCGAAGAGGGAGGAGGGAAAAGGGAGGGAAATAGAAGGGTAGAGAAGAGGAGAGATATACAGAGAACGATGGAGGAATGGAAAGAAGAAAGAAGAAGGGGGCATATAAAGAGGAATATGGAAGAGGATGATTACAAGAAAGAAAATGATGAGATAATGAGAAACAAAGTTTTGAAAAAGAAAGTTAATGGGTGGAAGAAGTTCATTGTTGATAATATAACTGGTCAGGTGTTCAAAAATATTAATGAAGATGAAATAAAAAAGGAATACTAAAAACGAAAGGAAAACGTTCGAAGACGTACATGCAAATAGCAGACAACATTTTTTTTACTGTTTTAATGAAAGTGTCCCAAACTATTAAAGCAAAAAAAGAAAAAAAAAATATCTTAGCCTTACGATAATTTTGTGGCTAATATTGACATATTGGAGACGATATATTTATCACTGACTTTTGTAATACATATCATAAAAAAACATGGATCTCCCCATTACTATCTCTCTATCTCCCTAACTATCTCTTTTTGTAATGTTTTATTTTTCCGTATAAGACTGTTCCGAAGAAACACATCATATATTCATGTGTCATCAACTCCCTCATGGAGGACTTAACTAAAGAGCAATCGAAGAAGAAAAAAAAGAAGAAGTAAATGGAGTAAGAGGAGTTTCCCTCTCGACATGGCCGCCTCCCTCTCTGTATGAGGCCCAAACATCTCACAACTTTCTAACTGATTCAGAACTTAGTAATAATGACCGCTGAGACTCATTCCCAATTACTTTTGGTGGAGAGCAAGATAGATGGCGTAGTCTCATCGCCTAACTTGTCCGCTCTCTTTCTCTTTCTCCTCCACGCTGGCTCTCGTATATTTTCATACTGTACATACGTCCACGCGCACACACGCACACACAGAAACACAGGAACAGGCATAGAAACACAAACACAGAAACACAGACACAGACACACACACAGAAACACAGACACAGACACACACGCACAGAAACACAGGCACACACACAGACACACACAGAAACACAGGCACAGACACACATGCACATACACACACACACATATAGATATAGGCACACTTGTTGTACAAATCCTTTAGGCATAGTTCCTATGCCTATTCATTCATGTGTATACGTTGTATATAGTATGAATAAACTTTAAAATAGAAATAAAATCTCTCTCTCTTTTTTTTCTCTCTCTCCCCCTTCTCTCCCTCTCTCTCTCCCCCTTCTCTCCCTCTCTCTCTCCCCCTTCTCTCCCTCTCCCTCTCTCTCTCTCTCTCTCTCTCTCTCTCTCCCTCTCTCTCTCTCTCTCTCTCTCTCTCTCTCTGTCTCCCCCTCTCACTCTCCCCCCCTCCCCCCTCTCTCTCTCTCTCTCTCTCTCTCTCTCTCTCTCTCACTCTCATTCCCTCCCTCCCTTCCCCCTCTTCTCTCTCTCTCCGCTCTCTCATATGTTAAGAATCGGCAAGATTTTCAACAATTCCAATTACAAAACAGCGTCAAAGGCATTTCTTATTCGTTCAATTCATAAGTTAGAAAGTATTGATGAAGAGGCCGGCATCCGCCCAGATGGAAAGGGGGAAAAAATCCACAGAATCTGGTGGTCTCCACAATTTATCTCCTCATGTGTTATATTCACACGCACACGCACACACACACATACACACATGCACACATACACATGCACGCACACACATACGCACACACACACACACACACACACATATATCTCTATCTACATATATACACATAAATGTATCTATCTCTATCACTATCTATCTATCTTACTCACTCACTCACTCACTCACTCACTCTCTCTCTCTATCTCTCTCTATCTGTCTATCT
>BOPN01003611.1:100095-105095 GCA_017312705.2 Penaeus japonicus | reverse complement strand
TATATATATATATATATATATATATATATATATATATATATATATACATATATTAAATATATATATATATATATATATATATATATATATATATATATATATATATATATATATATATATATATATATATATTTAATATATGTATATATATATATATATATATATATATATATATATATATATATATATATATATATATATATATATATATATATATATATATATATATATATATATATATATATATATATATATATATATATATATATGTATATATATATGTATATATATATATATATATATATATATATATATATATATATATATATATATATATATATACATATATATATCTAATATATGTATATATATATATATATATATATATATATATATATATATATATATATATATATATACATATATCTTCGGTGACTGAGATCCTGTTAAAATGTATTTCTGATGAAGCTGTAACATCGAAATAGTCATTAATAAATATCTTGAAATGGAGGATTATCAATTCTCTCCCATATCTTTTCTACAATTTGTCACAATAAACCCGGTAATTTATTTACACCAGATATAGTGTTACCTTGAAATATATTGGCTATCTGTTTCCTGGATTTCTAATGAAAAGTCCACTTAGCTTCTCTTTGCAGTGGGAAAAGAAAGGAAACAGCCTTTTCAGACACACTTGCTGAATACTGAGTGCCTGAAAACGGAGTAATTCAATATACAAATTAGTTCTTTGCTATTTTGGATTAAAGAGTCCTTTGAGATATTCTATAATTATGACTTTCTAAAGAGTCTGGTGATTAATAACAATAACAAGTATGAAGGCGCAGTATAACAATTCCATTCAAAATTCATACTATGATTATATGAGGAACACCATTAACACCATTCTTTTTTCTATCTGAATACAAAAAAAAGAAAAAAAATCCTTGAAACACAAACATAAAAAAACATAATTTCTAGAATAGATAGAAAAAACTAGTAAAATAAGAAAAGAAAAGAAAAGAAGAAGAAAAAAAAATCCTTGAAACACAAACATAAAACATAAAAAAACATAATTTCTAGAATAGATCGAAAAGCTAGAAAAAAAGAAAAAAAAAATCCTTGAAACACAAACATAAAACATAAAAAAAAAACATAATTTCTAGAATAGATTGAAAAGCTAAAAAAAAAAAAAAAAAGAAAAAGAAGAAGAAAAGAAGAAGAAGAAGAAAAGAAAAAAAAAAAAAAAAAAAAAAAAATACCCAGAGACGAAACTGATCAGAAATCCATCGCATCCGGAAAGCTCTTGAACGGACGCCCGAAAAGCACAAGGCTTGAGTGAGTGCGTCCGTGCGTGTGTCTCCGCCAACCGAAAAGCTGAAAGTGTGTTGGAGACTTTTGGACAAGGGTGGGGAGGGGGGGGAGGGGGACGGGGAAGGGGGAAGGGAAGGGGGAAGAGGGACGGGGAGAGGGAAGGGGGAGGGCGAAGGTGGATAAGGACGGGGACGGGGGTATGGGGAAAGGGAGGGGGAGGGGGAGGGGAAGGGGGAGGGGGAGGGGGAAGGGGAGAGAGACGGGGAGGGGGACGAGGAAGGGGAAGGGGACAAGGAGAGGGACGGGGAGAGGGAGAGGGGGAAGGGTAGAGGGACGGGGAGGGTGAGGAGAACGGGGAGGAGAACGGGGAGGGGGACGGGGACAAGGAGAGGGACGGGGAGGGGAAGGGGAGAGGGACTGGGACGAGGGACAGGGAGGGGGAGGGAGAGAGAGAGGGAGAGGGAGAGGGGTAGGGGGAGGGGGACGGGGAGGGAGAGGGGGAGGGGGAGGGCTAGGGGGACGGGGAGGGGGAGGTGGAGGGGAGGGGGAAGGAGAGGGGGAGGGGGAAGGAGACAAGGACAGGGACGGGGAGGGGGAAGGGGAAGGGAGAGGGGGGGGAGAGGAGGGGAAGGGGGATGGGGGGAAGGGCAGAGGACCCCCCCTGATCGTAGAAACACTGGAGGGAAAAGAGATTCTGATTAATTAACAGAAACGTTTTTAACATTAATGATGGATATATTGATGTACTTTGATGTTTTTTTTCTTATCTCTCTCGTTTTTTTTAAATCAGAAAATCCATAAATAAACAGCAGAAAGACTATTAACGGTTTGTATTAATGGTGGTAAAGTTTTGAACTAATATAACCTTAGGCTAGTATTCTGGTCGTGGACTAAACAAATATGCTTAACGACAAGAGATTGTTGCTGTGTTAACTCAGGCGAGGAAAATGTTTTGCAATGTTGAAGTCAATTGTTGCACTTTGTTCAGAGAATCGAATGGATTTGTGTTCAAATAAGTTATTTTGCAACTGAGTCAAACTTTGTGAAAACTTTTGTTGTTCTTAGGTTGTGTTTAGTCCATTAAAATAATGAGATTATTATCTTTATAACCATTGTTATTATTGTTATACTCATCGTTATTATTATTAGTATTGTTATAATCATTTTTATTATCATCCTCATCATTATTACTTTTATCTATATCATCATCATCGTCATCGTTTCGCTATCATCATAATCATCATCATCATCACAACCACCATCCTCCTCCTCATCATCATCACCATCATTATCATCATCACCACTACCACCACCATCATCATCATCATCACCACCACCATCATCATTACGATCAAGATCTAGGTTATCATTACTGTGAATTACATCATCATCACATTGATATCTTCTATTAGCATCATATTGTTATCATAATCAAACATCATCACTGTTATTTTAACTATCAATACGATCGAAGTATCTATTAACAGTAGTAATGATGATGATAATGAGTGTGATAAGGATAATGACAGGAACATTTATAATAAAAATAATACTATTAAAATAATGATGATAAAAGCAATGATGATAATGATGGTATTGATACTGATAATGATCATAATGATAATTGTGATAATAAAATATTGATACTGATGATGATAGTGATAATTAAAATAATAGAAGCAATAATGATAACATTAATAATGATCATGATAATAATAATAATGATAATGATGATAAAAATAATGATAAAAGATATCAATAATAATGATCAATATGATTATGATGATAATAATAACATAATAGAAGTAAAGATGATAATATCCATGAGGATGATAATAGCAATAGCAATATCAACATTAATGATGATAACAACAGCAAGAATAATAGTAACATTATTGATGATAATGATGATGATTATGATAATAATAATAATAATAGTAATAGTATTTGCATCAACAATAAAACTGCTAATAATGACGATAATAGAAATTAAAATGATAATGATAATGACAGTAATGATAATAAGGGTGATGATATGCTAATGCTAATGATAATAACAAGATAGCAAGATAATAACAAGAAGAAAAATGTTAATATTGACAATAACAACAAGCAATTACGGCGCTAAAGGCAAAACTGCAGACTGATCAATTTATAGCACTTTTATTGACACATATATCATTGAAGTATATGTCAGATTTGAAATTCAAAATATGATGACAGCCGGTTTCATGACAATAGGCCACTGGTCAGCAATAGTGATATTAATGTCATGGTTATTTTCCACATCCGTTTTCATATCAATGTGTACTTTTATTTACGTATGGGTGGGTAGGGGTTGGGGTGGGGTGGGTGGTGCTTGGTATATCATTATCATTATTATTTTTTCCTAGACATTGTTATATTATTCCAGAGGACTATGAAAATGTCGCAGAACCTAACATGATTACGGGAATATGTAAAACTTGACGAATATCACAACATTCTGACTTAAATCTGACTTAAAGAAAAGTTTTGGTAGGAGTAATCGGATGAAGAGGAGGAGGGGGAGGAGGAGGTGGTGGAGAGGGAGGAGGAGGTGGAGAGGGAGGAGGAGGTGGAGAGGGAGGAGGAGGAGGAAGAGGAGCAGGAGGAGGAGGAGGAGAAAGAGGAGGAGGATGAGAAGGATGAAGAGTAGGAGGAGGAGGAAGAGGAGGTGGAGGAGGAGGAGGAGGAAGAGGAGCAGGAGGAGGAGGAGGAGAAAGAGGATGATGATGAGAAGGATGATGATGAGGAGGAGGAAGAAGAGGAGGAGGAGGAGGAGGAAGAGGAAGAGGACGAGAAGGAAGAGGAGGAAGACGAGAAGGAGGAGGAGGAGGAAGAAGAAGAAGAGGAGGAGGAAGAGGGGGAGGAGGAGGAAGAGGAGGAGGAGGAGGACGAGGAGGAGGAGGAGGAGGAGGAGGAGGAAGAAGAAGAAGGGGAGGAGGAGAAAAAGGAGGAGGAGGAGGAAGAGGAGGTGGAGGAGGGAAAGGAAAAAAGACGAAGAAGAAGTAAAGAAGAAGAGGAAGACATATTTCTAAAAAGTCTCTCGTTAACCTAACCTCTATAAAAGAAAACATTATCGTACTCTCAATTGCAAAATGTAATTTTCGAATTCAGGGGCGTGCCTTAACTCACGCACAAAGATATTACAATTCTATAGAAGATTTCAAGAAATGCAATCGTTTAGCAGAAGAGGTCCATTCCATGCTGATTCAGTGCATGCTGATTCAGTGCATGCTGATTCAGTGCATGCTGATTCAGTGCATGCTGATTCAGTGCATGCTGATTCAGTGCATGCTGATTCAGTGCATGCTGATTCAGTGCATGCTGATTCAGTGCATGCTGATTCAGTGCATGCTGATTCAGTACATGCTGATTCAGTGTAAGCTGATTCGTCACCATCAAATAAATTCAGTCCTTTCTTCAAAAGAGACGTCACTGGTATTGGCACCTAATAGACTGAAGTTTTTACAGCGAACGTCATTTTAGAATATAAACATTGTTGGAAGGAGTTCCTACAGTGAATTTCGTTGAAGAATGTTGGAAGGATTGTTGGAAGTCGTTCAAAATGTAAAGAGTGTTGGAAGGAAATCCTACACTGGATGAAGCTCAAAATGTAAACAGTGTTGGAAGGAAATCCTACACTGAATGCCGTTCAGAATGAAAAC
>BOPN01003611.1:82595-85095 GCA_017312705.2 Penaeus japonicus | reverse complement strand
TTTGTGTATCGCAGCCGGTTCCTGTTGTGTATCTTCTGAATACTTCAATTTCTTCTTCTTTTCTGCTATTCTATTATTCTTTCTCTCTCTTTTTCTTCTTCTTTCTCTCTATTTTCTTCTTCTTCTCCGTTTTTTTTTTCTTCTTCCTCTTCCTCCTATTCTCATTTTTACTTCTTCAGGATATGTCATTATCACGTTTTCTCAATCAAAGGGTATGCTTTCCCCTTCTCGTTTTTCCTTTTTTTTCTTTTTTTCCCTCTCTCTCTCTCCCCTTTTCTCTTTCCCTTTTATTTTTTTCTTTATATTTTTTTTCCTTCTTGAAAAAAGAATGTTTTTTTTTTTTCGTTTCTTTTCTTTATTATCATAATAACAATAATAATGATAATAATAATAAAAATTATTATTATTACTAATATTATTGTTATTATTATTATTATAATTATCATCATCATTGTCATTATCATGTCAATAAGTTTATCTCATTACGTAACCTTTCGAACACGAAAAGAAAAGGAAAAAAAAATATATATATATAGTGACTTTTTTAAAAAAAATTTCAAATAGGAACCCGTTGCAAAAAAAAAAAAAAAAAAAAAAAAAAAAAAAAAAAAAAAAAAAAAAAAAAAAAAAAAGAAAGATGAGTGTCCTATCAAGCAGGACTCTCAACATCTTATCAACCTATCAACCTCACACTTCACCTCCCCACCTGCATACCGTCATCCTAAAAGCCTATTGGATTTAACACTCCATCACCCAAAGTATCTCAGGCCCAGCATCCACACGTCTCGCTACAACATATATATATATATATATATATATATATATATATATATATATATATATATATACATATATATATATATATATATATATATATATATATATATATATATATATATATATATTATATATCCTCCCAGCTGTATTACTATGTACCATTTTTTTTTTTCGGTTTATGAAAATGAATATAGTGAAACGTTATTTCTCACTTTATTTCGAATGCTCTGACGAAATAGATATTAAAAAGGTAATAAACAAGACGAATCATGATCATTTTGTATAAGGAAACGAAATTAATACGGATATGTCATTCATTTGATTCTTGCAAAATATACTATTATCATTATTATCCTTATAGATGTTACTCTCATTACTATTAGTATTACAATTGTTCCAATTATCATTATCATTATTTTTATCATTGTTATGCTCATTGCTATTATAGTTACTATTTCTATACTGAGAGTATTATTATTATTATTATCTTCATTACTATTATTACAATTATCATTATAATTATTATTGTTATTATCATTATTATTATCATTATCATTATTATTATCATTATAATGATAATAATAATAATAATAATAATAATAATGATAATAATAACTTTAATAATGATAATTATTATTATCATTATTATTATTATTATTATTATTATTATTATTATTATTATTATTATTATTTTTATTATCATTATTATCATTATCATCATCATCATCATTACTATCATTATAATTATTGGTAACACAATTATCATTATCATTACCATTATCATTATTATCATCATCATTGTGATTATTATAATGATAATGATAGTAATACTGATGGCGATATCAATTTGAAATTATTATTATCCTAATCATTATAATTATCACTATGAACATATTAACAAAACTTATAACACAAATTATGATAAGGATATCAGTGATATCAACAATGACATAATCATTTTCATTATAATCATACTTAGTGCTATCCTTATTATCACTATGACAATGATTATCATTATCATTACTATCATCATCACTTTGACTATTATTATTAATGTCTTTCATATCATCATTGCTATTGTTAGTTTTATCCCTATTATCATAATTACATTTGTAATTATCATGTTATCATTATCCTCATTATTTCCATTATTGTTATGATTATCATTATTACTACTAACATTATCATTTTTCTACTAACATTATTACCATTAACATTATTATTGTTATTATTATTATTATTATCATTATCATTATTATGATTATTACTATTGCTATTATTATGTTATTATTATTTATCATTATTCTGTATCATCACAATTTATTATTATTATTATCATTCATTATTATTATCATATTTACTATTATCATTATTATTATCATTATCATTATTATTACTATCATTATTATCATTACTAACATTTATTATTATTATTGTTATTATCATTATTATTATCATTATTACATTATCACTATTATTATTGCTACTATTATTATCAATATTATTACTATTACTGTTTGTTGATGTTGTTTATACTAACAATACTAATATTACTATTGTTATTACTATCATTATTACTATTACTATCATAATTGATTTTATTATCATCATTATCATTATTATCATAACTGTCATCAATTTTGGTATTGCCTTATTACCATTATCATTATCATCGTGATTATTATTATCATTAGTATTATTATCTATTTTATCATTGCCATTG
>BOPN01003611.1:77595-80095 GCA_017312705.2 Penaeus japonicus | reverse complement strand
ATCATTATCATCATCATCATTTTGACTATTATCATTAATGTCTTTCATATCATCATTGCTATTGTTAGTTTTATCCTTATTGTAATAATTACATTTGTAATTATCATGTTATCATTATCCTCATTATTAATATTATTGTTATGATTATCATTATTACTATTAATATTATTATTATTATTATTATTATTATTATTATTATTATTATTATCATTATTATCATTATTATTATCATTATTATCATTATTAATATCGTTATCATTATATCATTATATATCATTATTCTTTATCATCACAATTTATTATTATTATTATTATTATCATTCATTATTATTATCATATTTACTATTATCATTATTATTATCATTAAGATTATTATTATTATCATCATTACCATTACTAACATTTATTATTGTTATTGTTATTATCATTATTATCATTATCATTATTGCATTATCACTATTGTTATTACTACTATTATTATTAATATTATTACTATTACCGTTTGTTGATGTTGTTTAAACTAACGCTACTAACATTACTACTGTTATTACTATCATTATTACTATTACTATCATAATTTATTTTATTATCATCATTATCATTATCATCATTATTATCATTACTGTCATCATTTTTGTTATTGCCTTATTACCATTATCATTATCATCGTTATTATTATTATCAATAGTATTATTATCTATTTTATCTATTTATTTTATATATTATCTATTATCTATTTATTTTATATATTATCTATTATCTATTTTTTATATTTTTATATTTTTATTCATTTATTTTTTTTATTATTTCTTTTTATTCGACTTGAAGATTGAATTCAGATGGATCTTGAAACTGTCGTCTTATTTTCAAACAAATCGATTTTATGTATAGTCAGTTTTTCTGCCATCATGATTGATATGATCATTATCATTATTATCGTTATTATTGCTATTGGTATTGCTATCATTATCATTATTATTGTTACTTTTATCATTTTTTTATCATCATTATTGTTTTTATTATCATTACTATTATCATTATCATTTTTTATCACAGTTATTGTTATCATCCTTATTATTATTATTATCATGATCATTAATATTAATGGTCAATATCATCATTATCATTATCATCACCATCAATAAGGAATTACAAACATAAACAAAGAACAATACAATAAACCCAAACGAATTCAAAGAAATCTAAAAAGGGAAGGATAATTTCGTGAATAACATCTCACTTACTATCTCTCTTTCTCACAAAAAAAAAAAAAGAAAAAAAGAAAAGAAAGACAAAAGAAGTAACTCACTCGAGAGGAAAGACTAACATCTTGAAGGAAAGATAGACTGAAAGCAAATGAAAAAGAAAAAGAAAGAAAAAAAAAATGGGCAGGCCGGTGTAATTAAAACCTTTTGAAAGCAAACGTCAGAAGAAAAGGAGAAAAAAAAAGAGAAAAAAGAAAAAGAAAATCCATAAAAAAAACATAAAAAATCAACAAAATATTTCTTTGAGCGATAGCGAGGACTGTTAGAAATAGAACTTTGTTGAAAGAAAGAGGCAAGATAATGGTAGAAACAAAACAAAACAAAACAAGAAATAAAAACTAGAAAACGAAATAGACCAACCAAAAGAGCGAAGAAAGAAAAATCATCGAAACGAAAACTTCACCAAAAAAGAAAAACAACCCAAAAACAAAAAAAAACCCATATTTCAAAAGAAGACAAAGCCAACCACCAGGAAAAAAAAAAAAAGACGAAAGAGCCTTTCGCGTGAGGCCAGCCCATCTCCACTAAAACCTCCAGACGTTCGGGTCTTTAAAGCATCCATGGGAAACACGCCGTTACCCCCGCTGTTGATGATAATGAAATTAACGTCGCGCTTCACTGGCTCGTCGGCGGCTCAGCCCGGAAGCAGAAGGAAGTGGTCGCTTGAAGCCTTGGATTACGAGAACGAGAGGCAAGGGGATCGGCTGACCCTCTTTATGCTTTACGTGTCCCTTTCTTTTACTTGGGTACTTGGGTGCTTGTGGATGCTTGTGTGTGTATATATATGTATAAAAAAAAAGATATATATATACATACATACATACACACACACACACACACACACACACACACATATATATATATATATATATATATATATATATATATATATATATGTGTATATATATATATATATATATATACATATATATATATATATATATATATATATATATATATATATATATATATATATATATATATATATACATATATATATTCATATATATTGCATATGTATATATTCATATATATAGTATTTATACATATATTCATATATATTGTATGTATATATATATATATATATATATATATATATATATATATTCATATATATATATATATATATATATATATATATATATATATATATATATATATATATATTCATATATATATATATATATATATATATATATATATATATGTATATATATATATATATATATATCTAT
>BOPN01003611.1:60000-64999 GCA_017312705.2 Penaeus japonicus | reverse complement strand
AAAAGAAGAAAAAAAAAAAAAAAAAAAAAAAAAAAAAAAAAAAAAAAAAGAAGAAGAAGAAGAAGAAGAAAAAAACAAAAAAAAAAAACAGGAAAACACACGAATATGCCGAAGGTCTTTTCGCTTTACTACTTCATCAGGGCATAATTATGCCCTGATGAAGCAGTAAAGTGGAAAGGCCTTCGGTATATTCTTATGTTTTCCTGTGTTTCCCTTCGTTGTTTTGTTTTCGTCAGGAGTGACGTAATTGAACTCTCTTCTTTAATCTCTAAAGTATCTAAAGTTAACATAAATAAGTCCTTAACAGGACATGTTTTGAACATGATTCTAGTTCCGCTTGTTAAAGATAGATAGATAGATAGATAGATAGATAAAGTACTGTTCTCACCTATACTGTATCTACTTGCTATCTCGAGCCCTTCCAATTAACTATTATAACTTTTTTTTATCTATTTTTTTACTTTAACTATTATAACTATTATAATGAACTCTATAATTCATGAGTCACATATCCGCCCCTCTTCATGCCTCCTCTTACTCTTTATTACTCTTATCCTTACTTGACATAAACCGATAAAAGAAAAAAAAAAGTGTTCATGAGTATACTTACGAAAAAAAGAAAGAAAGAAAAAACAAAAAGTCGGGAGACATTGCGAAAGAAATCTAACATGAAAAATAACGAATAAATCTACTATATCAGAACCATAGCGTATTTTCATTTTTGTATATCAGCCATTAGTCTATAGTTATCGTAATAAGCCATTTGATTCCAAACGCGTTCTAATTGAAATATAGTCGGTTTGACAAAGGAAACAAATACTCAAAACAAAGAAATATATTCAAATTCAACCTTTGCGTCGTTTGATTAAATTAATACTTGGCATCCATTACATTCTGCCTGATATTACCGCTCTCTGCATAACGGAATACTTTTAAAATTCCTGCTATTTTTGTCTTCAATATATACATATATTTTTTTTCTAATTTTCTAGCAACATCTGGGCTTTCTTTTTTACACGACTTTCTAACCACAATTCGTGCACCAAAGTCTAGGATGCGAAGAGCATAATGCATGACGTTAGATCGCTGTCTTCCTTCCTGTTGTGCATGACAAATCCTAATAAAGTCAATTAGTCATTGGGAAAGTAAGCTTGAAACGAAGGGTTGTTTTCTTCATGATTAATATCGGTGTATATCACTTCATTCAATAAATTTAAATACTATTATTGCGTATCATTTAACCATGTCCACATGTTAAATATTATTGATATCTGATTTACATATATTGTGTTAAAAAAACACATGCAATAACACTAGTTTCAGTTCAATATAATATTGTGATTGTTATCATTATCGTTTTCAAAGACAGATACAAGTAACATAATACTGTCAGTGACATGCACAACAATAATGATTATGGGAGAAATCGTAGTAATAATGATAACAATGATTATGGTAATGATTATACTAATAATAGGACTAATACTATTATTAGCAATGATGATGATGATAATAATAATGACCATAATGATAACGATAATGATATTATAGATAATAATGTCAATGATAATAATATTGATAATCATGATAATGATAATAGCAACAATATTGATAATAATAACGATAAAGATAAGTGATAATAATGACAATGACAATAATAAAAAAACATAATAAGATGGAATAAATATAAAAGCAGTCACCATGGCTATTATAATAATGATAAGGATAATGATAGTAATATTAGAAATAATGATAACATCAATAATGATGACAATGATGATAATGATACTGATTATGATAACATTATTAATAATGATATTATAATGATAATAATGATAATAATAATAATAATAATAATAATAATAATGATAATAATAACAATAATAATAATGATAATAATAATAATAATAATAATAATGATAATAATGATAATAGCAATAATAATAATTATGATGATAATAATATTAACAATAATAATAACAATAATAATAATAATAATAATAATGATAATGATAATAACAATAATGATAATAATGATGATAATAATAATGATAATAATAATAATGATAATAATAATAACAATAATAATGATAATGATAATAGTAATGATAATGATAATGTTGATGATAATAATAATGATATAATAATGATAATAATAACAATAACAATAACACTAATAGTAATAAATCAATAATGTTAACAATGATGATAACGATGATAATAACAATAATCATAGGGATAAAAAAGACAATGATAGCATCTTAATGAGAGTCATATCTATAACAACAACAAAAATAAAGATAACAACTCTACGACTGGTAGTTCTACTGTCAATATAGATAATAGTAATAATAGTTAATTGTAATAAAAAGGATGATGATTGTAATAATTACAATGATGATGATAATAATAATAAATCGCTGATGATAATGATGATATCAATGATGATGATAATAATCCTAATAATGATTATGTTAATAATAATACTAAGAATTATAACAATAATAAATATGATGAAAATAATGATGATAACAAAAAAAATAATGATAATGATAACAATACAAAAGTTTGTTATGAAAACAAGAAAAAAAACAATATTGAAAAGGAAAATGACGGTAACAATGATAACGATGAGGATAAAGATAATGATAATGCTAATAATGATGATACTTATAATGGTAATGATGATGATAATTGTAATTGTAATGATGATGATAACTGTAATTGTAATGATGATGATAATTGGAACTGTAATGATGATGATCATTATGATGATAATAAGGAGAATAATGATAATGAAACAAAAATATAGATAGTATTGATAATAATAAAGATGATAATAATAATAATAATAATAATATCAGCAATAGTAATGATATTAACAATAATGATAATATTAATGATAATGATAATAAAAGCAACAGTAATCATCATCATAACAATGATAATAAAAAATAGAAATAACAGCTTTTATGATTGCAATGACTGAAATTATAAAACTAATATAATAATTGTAATAATGATAATAATAATTACAATAACAATATTAAAAGAAATGATAATAATTTCAATAATTGTAACAATAATGATGGTAATAAGGACAATAATAATTATTATTATAATAACAATAACAGTAATGGTAATAATGATAATAATAATAACAATAATAATGGTAATGATGATAGTATCATAATGATAAGAATAACAATAATAATGATAAAGTTAATACTGATAATGGTAATGATAATAATGAAGATGATATTAAAGATGATGTTATGTTAATTTCGACAATAATGATAAAAGTAGTGTTAACAACCAAATACCTAAGAGAATAATATTACTGATGAGAATAATGATAATGACAATGATAATGATATGAATAACACTGATGATAATAGTGATAATGAAACAATGGAAATGATAATGGCAATAATGCTGATAATTGTAATGACGAAAATTATAATGGTACAAGAAATATGATAAAAACTATGATAAAGAGGATAATGATAAACATTAAGATATTGATGATAATGATAAAAGATATATGATAATGATGATAACGATGATATAAACTGTAAATGATGATAATGATGATAAACTAAATGACGGCAAAAAAAAAAAAAATGATGATAAAATAAACAAAATTAACAACATTAATAGTGATAATAACACCAACAAAAACATAAATAATGCCAGTGATAATATGATTGACAAAAATTATCATTACATTTAATTTTGATAAAGATTGCGATGTGGACACTTATGATCATAATTATGTCATTTATCATAACATTGATTGCATCTATGATAATGATCATCATAGTAAAATACTAATAAAAATTTGGATAATCAAAAACATATAATGTTATTAATGAATGATTACGATCATATATTCTATGATAATTAACAGAAAAATATAAAGGAAAATAGAAATGATGAAACAAATAAATCATGCTAATAAAAATGCTATACAAATAAAAATGATAACAACAACAGCTAAAGTGATGATTATAATAATAGTAATGATGAGAATGATAACAACCATCATAATAATGCTGATAAAAATGATACTGATGATTTCCAAATAATAATGATGATAATTAGATGATAGATTATTAATAATATGAATAGCAAGAATAATAAAGACGATAATAAAGATAAAAACTGTGATAGCGATAAGAATTATAATGATAATAATGGTGATGAAAATAATAATAATAATGATGATAATGATAATGACAATAATAATAATAATAATAATAATAATAATAATAATAATAATAATAATAATAATAATAATAATAATAATAATGATAATAATAATGATAACAATAGTAACGATAATAATAATAATAATAATAATAATGATAATAATAATAATAATAATAATAATAATAATAATAATAATGATAATAAGAATAACAATAATGATGATAATTATAATAAAGATAATAATGATAGTAATGATAATAATAATAATAATAATAATAATGATAATAATAATAATAATAACAATAATAACAATACTAATAATGATAATAAATGTAACGATGTTGATGCAAGTAACTACATATGATAATGACTAACAATAATTATAACGTTGATGATAATGATGATGATGATGTTAATGTTGATAATAAGTATAATCAAAACTATAGCAATAATGATAAGAAAAGCGATTATTATAGTAATAGTAATTGCAATAATGAGAATAACAGTAATAATGATATTTCATATATATTGATAGTAATATTAATGGTGATAAAGATAATGATAACAACAGCAACATCTACAACTACAACAAAAATAACAATGATATAGAAATATTAATGTTAACAATAATGATAATAACACTAATTATATTAATGATAAAGATTATGATAATGATTATTATGATAATGATGATGATATATATATGTGGTAATAGTGTAATCATAGGAATGATAATAATGATAGTTCAGATAACAACCCTGATGATCATCATGATGATAATGATCAC
>BOPN01003611.1:45000-47500 GCA_017312705.2 Penaeus japonicus | reverse complement strand
AGCATCATAATTCCTATAATCATCATCATCACAAGAAGAAGCAGTAGCAGTAACATCATCATCATTATCATCATAGCAATAATTACCATTTGTTTCTGCAATAGTAATCCGGACTCATCAACATGGTCGCAATATACTGCACCTGTCAACATCAACACATATATGAAGAGAAAGACAATATCTATATCGGATAACAATAAAGGCTGATCACATGTATTTTGATAGCAAAACCGAGTCGCTATTGAAGGCTAGCAGGTCTACGGATATTCAATGATGTGAATTTTGACTACAAGTAAATAGCACGGTGTAGCAAATGCTGAGAGAGAGAGGGGAGAGTCATTTTGGGAGGGAGGGAGAGAGAGGGAGGGAGGAAGGGAGGGAGGGAGGGAGAGAGGGAGAGAGAGAGAGATGGGGGAGGGAGAGGGGAGGAGAAGGAGAGGGTGAGAGTGAGAGAGAGAGAGAGAGGGAGGGAGAGAGGGAGGAGGGAGAGAGGGAGAGAGAGAGAGAGAGAGAGAGAGAGAGAGAGAGAGAGAGAGAGAGAGAGAGAGAGAGAGAGAGAGATAGAGAGAGGGGAAGAGGAGAAAGAGAGAGAGAGAGAGAGAGAGAGAGAGAGAGAGAGAGAGAGAGAGAGAGAGAGAGAGAGAGAGAGAGAGAGAGAGAGAGAGAGAGAGAGAGAGAGAGAGAGATTGAGGGAGGGACAGAGAGAGAGAGAGAGAGAGAGAGAGAGAGAGAGAGAGAGAGAGAGAGAGAGAGAGAGAGAGAGAGAGAGAGAGAGAGAGAGAGAGTGAGTGAGAGTGAGAGAAAAAGAGAGAGAGAGAGAGAGAGAGAGAGAGAGAGAGAGATTGAGGGAGGGACAGAGAGAGAGAAAGAGAGAGAGAGAGAGAGAGAGAAGGCGAGACTCCGAACTTTCAAGTAATACTTTAAAGTAGTGTTTATAAACCGACATTAATGTGCGCCATATTTTCCAAAACGTTGGAGTTGCGGTTCTTAATCTGGGGTACGAAAGTTAGTTTCGTTTTTCCGATTCATTTCCCACCTCTTTTTTTTCTGGAATCCACCTTTTATTCGTTTTCAATTCTGTTCACATAAAAGTATAGTGTCTTATACACATTACATTTTTAGTACAGATACACGGTCATAGTTTCGTTACAGCGAGTTAAATCCTGTTTGTTTTTTTCATATTTCTTATTGCTTTCAACTTTGGCGATAAGGGGTAATGAGGAGTAAGTACGAAGCGGAAGGGTATTTGGCCACATTAATGAGGCACTAGATTAGAGGATTAAAATGTGTGTGTTTGATAATACGCACACACACACACACATACACACACACACACACACACACACACACACACACACACACACACACACACACACACACACACACACACATATATATATATATATATATATATATATATATATATATATATATATATATATATATATATATATATATATATATATATATATGTTTTTTTCTTTTCATTATTTTTTCTTTTAGGGGAGGGGAGGGGGTATAATGACTCTTTTCTTGATAAGTGTTTCATCTATCAAGTCCTGAACTACTTCCGTGTTCTAATTGTCTTACTCTGTGCGTGGGAAGATAAAATGGCTGGCAGATTTGTGAAATTTATTGATTTTTTTACCAGATCACACAGCTGACCTCTATGTTTCAGTAGTAGTAATAGTGATGACTATTGATAAACAGTGATAGTGTATACATTTTACTTGTGATAGGTGGTGTACAAGTCCTATATTTATTTCCGGTAATGACTATATAGCATTTAATTTAATTCAGTTCGACGTATTGTACGAGTCGACTAGAGTGAAGAGTGGAACGCAGATAGAAAAGAAAAATAAATTAGAAAGAGAGTACATTAAAGGGTAAAAAGAAAAAAGAAAGAAAAGGAAACAAACAAACAAAAATTCCTCCAATCAGATAACATTTAAGAAATACAAGCAAGCATAAAAAAAGACGAATAAAAAAAAAAATAGGCACAAAAAAAAAATAAAAAAAATAAAAAAAAGGAAAGTAAGGGAAATATCTCCTCCTGAAGGATATCGCAGGAGAAGGAGCAGGAGTTTCAGAGCAAATAGAACCGCATTAACCCTCAAAGGACGTGCTCAAGTCAAGGCATGGACAGCCTGCACCAATAAACCACAAGAAACCAGAAAAAAATGGAAATGTCTTCGAATCTCATGATGTAAATTTCGACGTGGAGATTCCAAAAAAATAATGATAAATAAATAAATAAAATTGTATTCTGTGCAGATTCTATTAGAATACGTAGAAGCGATTATAGAAATGGAGAAGTGTTTGTCGAAGTTTAGAAGCATTTGAAGAAGTGTAGAGGTGTTTATATAATTGTAAAAGAGTTTGTAGAATTAATTGTAGACGTGTAGAAGTGTTTGTAGATATTGAGAAGTGCTTGTAGAAATTTAGAAGTATTTTCAGAAATGTAGAAGTTATTTTAGAAGTGTAGAAGCGTTTATAGAAG
>BOPN01003611.1:12500-17500 GCA_017312705.2 Penaeus japonicus | reverse complement strand
TCCACACACCCTCCTCCCCATCTCTCTCCCTCCCCATCCTCCTACAATATCTATAGTAAAATACTGAATAATTATTACACTCGTTCCGTAACACAAGGTACTATTCATCATTGCTTGAAAACGGAAACAAATGCAATTATTATTATTATAATTTTTTTTTTTTTTTTATATATATATATCCTTAAAGACAAATGCTTTGGTCTCCATTCGCCTTTAAGACGTTCTTTTCTTATCATCTCTTGCATTTCTGAAATCCCGTTTTATTAATGAAATATCCCAGTTTTTTGTTTTGTTTCTCCATTCACGTAATCCATAGATTATCACATTAATAAATTCCAAAACACCGCCGTTAAATACTTCATCTCATAAGATTTAGTGTCCACTTAATGTTGAAAATTATTTTCTGTGGAATTGCTTTTCCAGATGCATGAATCCCCATAAATATTCGTTAGGAAAAAAAAATGTTACAATGTATTTATGTTAATCCCTACCTTCATTATTGAATCATTTACAATATTACAACCAAAAGATATGAGTCATTTTTAATGAAAGAGAGATAGAGAGAGAGAGAGAGAGAGAGAGAGAGAGAGAGAGAGAGAGAGAGAGAGAGAGAGAGAGAGAGAGAGAGAGAGAGAGAGAGAGAGAGAGAGAGAGAGAAAGAGAGAGAGAAAGAGATAGATAGAGAGATAGAGAGAGAGAGAGAAAAAGATGGAAAGAGAGAGAGAGAGAGAGAGAGAGAAGGAAAGAAAGCAAGAAAAAAAGAAAAGAAAAGAAAGATACAAGAGAGAAAAACAAGGAAAAACAAAACAAAACATATAAACGTCCTTAAACACTACCAGATCCGCAACCATTTTCCCAAACCATTCCTGAAACACAACCATCTTTTCTTACTCAACCGACTTTGCCTCCAAAACCATCAAGGAACTTCGGTTGTTTCTGTTGGCTCAAGAAGTTAAAAGCACAAGTAACCTAATGCCTCGTCAACGGCTTGTATTACTAGTTCTTTTTTTTCTTCTTCCGTTGCAGCTTTGCCTGACACTATTTTTTTCCTCGTTTCTTGAAAAAAAAAGTTGAAGAAGAGTAGTGGTGATTGTGGTGATGGTGGTGATATTGGTTGTGGTGGTGATGATTGTGGGGGGTTGTAATGATGGGGTTAATAATGATGATGATGGTGATGATGATGAAGATGTATGTGGTTTTGGTTGGAATGATGGTGAGGATGATAGGGATGGTGATGGTGAAGATGATGATGATGGCAATGACGGTGATAATGATAATGATGATAATGATGATGATGATATTAGTAATGATGGTATAATTAACGATGGTAGTGATAATGACAACTATTAGCATAACAATACACAAAAAATACCAACAAAAATCATCATGATAAAAAAGATGACCACAAAAATACCAACAAACAAAAACAACAGCAACAATAATTAAAAAAAATAAAAAAATAAATAACAAGGAAAAAAAAGATGATAACAAAGAAAAAAACAAACAAACAAGACCTTGGATGAAAGATAACAACCAAAAATGAACAAGCAGCAACCAAGCCAGCATGTACATCCCAGCTGGTGTCATTAGATGAGATACTCGATATATCTAATGTCCCCTGACGAGTCCCATCACGAGTCCGTCACACAGGCTCCGGTAAATTTATTATCATCCTCATTATTACTGTTATCATTATCGTTATTATCTTTATCATTATTACTGTTATCATTATCGTTATTATCTTTATCATTATTACTGTTATCATTATCGTTATTATTATTATCATTATTACTGTTATCATTATCGTTATTATTATTATCATTATTACTGTTATCATTATCGTTATTATCTTTATCATTATTAGTTATCATTATCGTTATTATTATTATCATTATTATTGTTATCATTATCGTTATGATCTTTTTTATTATTGTTATTTTTATTATCATCATTATCATTTTATGGAATTTTTTTTATTATCATTGTTGTTATCATTATTGTTATTGTTATCATTAACCTTATTTAATTATCGATATCACTATCATTATTTTCATTGATATTTTCATTATCGTTATTTTCTTAATTATTATTATTATGATCATTATTGTAATCATTATTATAATCATTGTTATTGCTATCCTCGTTATTATTTTCTTGTTCATTTTGTTTTCATTTCTTATTTTCTTTTTCATTTTCTATCATTATCATCATTATTACTGTTTACTTTTTTATCATTTTTATAATCATTATCATTATCATCAGGTTTCTTATCCTTAATAAAAGAATCATATTCATTATCATTATCATTATAATTATCATCATCATAATCATTATCCTTCATCCAATCATTTATTTTGTTATTCATTATATATTTTGCAGTTATTTGTATTTTATTATTATTGTTGTTATTTAGACTATATGATAATCTTTCTAATTCTTAGATTAATTCTTCCTATTTTTTCTAATTCTTAGATTTCAGCTGAGGAACATCTTCAAAGATTCCTGAAGATGTATGATTATCTTTGTCTTGTTTGGCTACATCATGCATACTGTTGCAAAGTCGTTTAGGGGTTTCGTAAATGTAATGTAATTTGTTTTAGCTAATTAGTTGACTATCATCATTATCATCATCATACAGCTAGTAATATTACATCAATATGATGTCTCTAATTAATACCCTCTCTGAGAGTCGCTCCAAACCTCTTTATAGTGACATCCCTCCACCTCCCTCCCTCCCTCCCTCCTTCCCTCCTTCCCTGCCTCCCTCCCTCCCTCCCTCCTTCCCTCCCTCCCTCCTTCCCTCACTCCCTCCCTCCTTCCCTCCATCCACACACTTCCCAGTACTTGTTACATATATCGGAAGTTATTGCTACACCTCCTTCAAACAACATGACCCGATTCTAATAGACCTGCACACGTCGGGAAGTAAGCCTAAGAATAACGCTCTGGGATCAGGTGACATGAAGCTACGTGCTCATGAAGTCTGCATGTCAATGAGACAACGCAACAAGAACAATGATTATATGATATAGGATAATCTTTCTAATTCTTAGATTAATTCTTCATATTTTTTTTCTAATTCTTAGATTTCAGCTGAGGAACATCTTCAAAGATTCTTGAAGATGTTTGATTATCTTTGTCTTGTTTGGCTACATCATGCAAAGTCGTATAGGGGAGTTCCGTACATATATGTAATTTGTTTTAGCTAATTAGTTGACTATCATCATTATCATCATCATACAGCTAGTAATATTACATCAATATGATGTCTTTAATTAATACCCTCTCTGAGAGTCGTTCAAAACCTCTTTATAGTGACATCCCTCCACCTCCCTCCCTCCCTCCCTCCCTCCCTCCCTCCCTCCCTCTCTCCCTCCCTCCTTCCCTCCTTCCCTCCCTCCTTCCCTCCTTCCCTCCTTCCCTCTCTCCCTCCCTCCTTCCCTCCCTCCCTCCTTCCCTCCCTCCCTCCTTCCCTCCCTCCCTCCTTCCCTCCCTCCCTCCACACCTCCCAGTACTTGTTGCATATATCGGAAGTTATTGCTACACCTCCTTCAAACAACATGACCCGATTCTATTAGACCTGCACACGTCGGGAAGTAGGCCTAAGAATAACGCTCTGGGATCAGGTGACATGAAGCTATGCGCTCATGAAGTCTGCATGTCAATGAAACAACGCAACAAGAACAATGATTATATTGTGCTTGTCGGTATTTATATCAGGTAGAAAATGCAGAGAGTGAGAGAGAGAGAGGGGGAGGGGAGAGAGAGAGAGAGAGAGAGAGAGAGAGAGAGAGAGAGAAAGAGAGAGAGAGAGAGAGAGTCAGAGAGGGAGAGAGAAATATAGATAGATAGTGAGAGAGAGAGAGAGAGCAATTACTGATACTGAAGCACCTGATCTCCATTGGTCAACAGCCTCTCAAAGTCAACCAATCAGCTGCCAGAACTTGCTCGTCATTTCATTCTTACTATTGGACAGCGCCTGATGTTCGAGTCCTTGTGATGGTTTCAAATATTCAATGGCATTTTGCAACCTGTTTTGGTGATATTAAGGGACTAATTGTTCAATGAGAATTATGATGATAAGAACAACAACGTTAACAACGACAACAACAACAGCAACAACAAGAATTACAGTATTTCATAACAACAATGATGATGATAATATCTGTAAAAAATGATAAAGAGCATAATGTTAATGATGATTGATAAAAGTGATGATGGTAATGATAATCATTATGATTATCATTGTAATATCAATTATAATAATTACAATGATGTCAATATTAATCAGGATAATAACACTAATAGTAATAATAATAATGATGATGATGATGGTAAGGATACTAATAGGAATGATGATAGTAATAGTTATAGTAATAATGAAAAAAATGGAAGTAATAATAATGATGGTAATGATAATAGTAATAATAAGGATAATGTAGATCATGACATTGATAATGATAATTACAATAATAACAATAACAATGATAAAAGTGAAAATAGTAAAAATATCATAATAAAGATGAAAATAATGATGGGAATGATGATAGTAATCATAATGGTAATAACAATGACAATGATAATAATTATAACGACAGTGATAATAACAATAAAAACAATAATGATAATGATAACAGAAATATAATAATTGTAATAACAATGATAATGATATTGATAATTGTGAAGATATTAATGATAATGATAACATCATATTCCCAGAGATTCAAATCGAACGGAAACAGTAGAATAAAAAAAAAAGTTTTAGCGTTTCACAATTGCAAACACAAAATTCAAAATCTTATATAATTGCTTATACATGCAACGCAGCAACCCGAATAATTAGTACATGTCACATCAACATAAAAAGGACCAATTGATTACTCTCGTTTAGATTTATATCTTGTTTATCATGACGTGTGTTCCCATTATCATATTCATTAATATGTTAAGATTATTGCAATCAGATCCGGTACTGTCACTAGTTAAACTTCATTTGCATT
>BOPN01003610.1:150000-153375 GCA_017312705.2 Penaeus japonicus | reverse complement strand
GTGTATGTGTGTGTGTATGTATACACATACACACACACATTCATATATACATATTTTTTTCATAAATATACTTATCTATCAATGTACCTATATATGTATGTATTTACGATTTTTAAGCATATTTGTTTTGTTCAAGCTATTGTCTGAAAAAGCTTTAAGCTTGATGATTCATGCCCAAAAAATATTTTGGGAAATGGAGATATTTGCGATAAAGAAGGAATTATTTTTTTTGAGACTACTCCATGACGAAAAAAAAATAAAAAAAATAAAAAATAAATAAATAAATAAATAAATAAATAAATAAAAATTAAAAAAGGATAACAAATGTATCACGCCATCGGAATTAACATGTTTAGAAATAGTTTCCCTTTCAGAAATCTCAGGCAATTTGTTTCTTTTTTTTATTCTATTATCCGAGAGGATGATGAAATAAAAGAAGTCAAAGAATTAAACAGAAAGAAAATAGATGAAAAGAAGTCAAAACGTTAACCTCCAACGCGCTGTTTTAACCTCGTCCATATCTCCGTGTCATATTTTAGCGCGCGGGTTCAGATTCTGAATAATCTTTATTCAGTTGATCAGCTTTATTCAGAGGACAATCGCCTAGTTTCTGCACGGCATTTCACGCCGCTGAAATGTCCCACTAAACTATAAAGTGGACGGAAATCTTCACGCCGGATCAACATTCTGTAACACTGAACTAGTTTTCCCTACCAACGGATGTCGGGCGTATCAGCCGAAACAAAGTGTTCGCGATTATTCCATCTGTCGCGCCGCCTCCCCGCTTTCTGGGCCTCTTTGCGCGTCCGATTTAATGAAGCTCTTCCATATCTTTCTGGCGACATTTCGCTGATTTTTTTGAATGGGCGATTTGTGCTGTTTAGCTGTTTGTTTGATTAGGTTGTGTCCTTTTTGGTTTGCCGGTCTTTTGAGGGAGATTGTTGTTATGTGTATGTGTGCGTGGTTATGTGTATATTTGTATGTATATATATATGTATTATATATATATATATATATATATATATATATATATATATATATATATATACATATATATATATATATATATATATATATATATATATATATATATATATATATATATATATATAAATGTATATATATATTATATATATATATATATATATATATATATATATATATATATATATATATATATATATACATATATATATATATATATATGTATATATATATATATATATATATATATATATATATATATATAGATATAGATATATATATATATATATATATATATGTGTGTTTGTGTGTATATATATATATATATATATATATATATATATATATATATATATATATATATATATACTCTTTAACTTTAGCTAATATCAGTTTACTATTTGTTTTTCCTTATGATCGTACGTCTTCCTCAGAAATTCTCAATCTCTGCAATTCTTTCCCAAAAGAAATAAGAAAAAACAAAATCATCAAAGAATTATCAGCAACGAAAGTAACTTTCATTGACATTTATTGATGCAATAACAACCATAACATCGAAGACACATGCCTTGAATATCTAAACCCCCAACATAAATGAGATAAACTCTTTGGAAACAAACAGATAAAAAAAAAGAGTCTTTGATCTAAGAAAAACGTCGGAAGAGGGACGAGCAGGATAATTTTGTGTAAATAAAGAGAATCAAATAACCCCGGTGGAGATAAGCCGATCGCGTGAATTGTTCTTTGGGTATTGAAGAAAATCTGCTTTAGTCGAAAGGAAAACTCGGGGGGAATAGAGAGAGAGGGAGGAGGGTGGGAGGAGGAGGGGGAAGGGAGGAGGAGGAAGAGGAGGGATAGGGGAGACGAGAAATGGAAAAGATGAAGGAAGAGACAAAGGGAGAAGGGAAGGATGAGAGAGAGAGGGAAGGACGAGAGGGAGAGGGAGGAGAACGAGAAAAAAGAAGGGAAAAGGGAAGGAAGAGAAAGAAAAAGGGAAGAGGAAGCCGAAAAAAAGGAAGGAGGAGGGAGAGAAAGAAAAAATGGAAGGAAGAGACGAAGATCGGAGGGAAGGATGAAGAGAAAAAGAAGGGAGAAAGGGAAGAAGAAAGAGAGAAAAAGGAGGAGGTAAGAGAGACAGCGAAGGAGAGAAGAAAGATAAGTAAAGGAGAATACAAGGAGAAAAATGAGAAACGGAATAAGAAAGTGGATAGAATACATAAGAGAGCAAAATAGAAGATATCATAGAGCAAGAAAGATATATAAATAAACTAAAGTAAAAGAAAAAAATAATTCAAAGAAACACGAGTCGATTGACACTTAGACAATGAATAAATTTGATGTCCAGAGAGGCAAAAAAAATGAAAAGGGACCAAAAAAATGTAATAATATAAACGGAAATTAAGTCTGGGAATATCTTCAAGAAACGACATCTTTCTTTGAAATTTTCTAATTATCATAATGACAGCTACGTTAGATCTTAATCCTTATTCTCAATTGTGAAAATGGAGTGAAGTGATTATATAAAAGAGGAAATATTGACAAACGATGAAATTAAGACTAATGATGATAGTGTATTGAGAGAAAACATCGTTTGATAAACTATTTTTATTTTATATTTATTTTTAATTGATAAGTTAACTTGGATAAGGAGAAGAATAACATAAACCTCTGATAATATAATTCATTATGATTATTTTGATAATACAATTGAGGAACTAGTAATAAAGGATAAATATCAATAGTCGTAGTGAAGATAATAATGAGAGTAATAATAATATGATGATGATAATGAGAATAGTGATGATAATAATAACAATAATGAAAACAATAGCAATAATGATAATCATGATAATACTGATGGGAGTGATAGTGATAATGACAAAGAAGGATGGTTAGATGATAATGGTAATGATGGAAATGATGATATTGATAATTGAAATACTGACGATAGTGTTGATAGTAACTTTCATACGGATAATAATAAAAACAACAATGATACAAACAAATACAAACATAATGAAACAATAATGATGATATAAATAATAATAATGATAAAAGTGATATCAATAATGAGAATAATAATAACACTAATGAAAATGATAATAAATGTGATAATAACACAAATAACAATGATAAAAACAATATTACATAGATATGAAACTGATAGTAATATCAATAACATTGTTACTAATAACAGGGACGATGGTATTAATAGTTATAATTATATGATAGTAATGTGAATGAGAATACTTATGACAGACAAAAATGATGAAAAAACTACAAATTATAATAAAGAGAATAATGAAAATGATAATAATGATGCTAAAAATGAAAATGTGCTAATTGTCTTAATATATATGGTGATTATACACAATATCATTAGATTTATCT
>BOPN01003610.1:107500-112500 GCA_017312705.2 Penaeus japonicus | reverse complement strand
ACGTTTTGGGGGTTTTATTACAATTTTTTTTATCGTTTTTGTTAATCTGATTTGAAAAATCGTAAGGTTGATTTCTTGTTGTAGTTTACTTGGTATTATGTTTTGATGCACCATTGTTATTATTTCGATATTACTGATGTCCATGTCTTATAACTATATGATTGATTCCATAACCAACACTAGTATTTATATTGAATTTTTTTTATATCAATATAATGGGGATGGTTTTATTAAGAATGAGTATATTGATGGTAATAATATTAATAATGAGGATGAAAATAATAATAGTATGGATAATAAAATAAATGATTATGTCACCAAAAACGATGGTACAGACAATCGGAAAATAATCACTATAACAAAAACTGAAATATCAATGATAATTAATATAACAAAATTTTAAATATAAATGATAATGATAGTCATATGATAATGATAATGTAAAACATAGATAAATAAATTTAAAAAATGATTAAAAATATAATGTATATATATATATATATATGTATATATATATATATATATATATATATATATATATATATATATATATATATACATATCAAGTGGTCCCGAGGTCATGTCTAACTCCCCCAAAAGTCTTCATCATTACATAATGATGAAATAATGATTTTTTTTTAGATAATGATACATAACATTCTATTAAAGATTATACCTAATTACCTAGAAACAAAATTAATGGGTAATTTGGACCAAGAACATTATTTCCTCTTAACGTTAGTTATGGTAAACAATTGATGATGAGGGATAACACAGTAATAACAACACACCAAATATATAGTTGGTGTTTGTTTTATTCTATTGTGCATAAGTATGTAATAGAGAAAGAGAGAGAGAGAGAGAGAGAGAGAGAGAGAGAGAGAGAGAGAGAGAGAGAGAGAGAGAGAGAGAGAGAGAGAGAGAGAGAGAGAGAGAGAGAGAAAGAAAGAAAGAGAGAAAGAAAGAAAGAGAGAGAGAAAGAGAAAAATAAAGAGAGAGAGAGAGAAGGGGAAGAGGAGAGGGAGAGAACGGGGATGGAGGAGGAGGAAAAAGAGAGAGAGAGAGAGATAGGAGAGCTGAGAGGGTAGATTTGATACTCAATAAAACACGCCTTTCCATCGGCCATAAAACAAGGGAATCTATAATAACAGATTAAAAAACTGCTGATAATTCTTCACTCGGCAATTAGACCAAAATCATTACTGATTGATGGTAGAACTGACAATTTTCCTTTTCTTTTTCTTTCGGATTAGAATATTTAATTCTTAATTGCATAAATTGAAAGGACGGAAAAAAAGAAGAGTCTACAGAGTAATTCTACCAGAAATTGGAATTGTCTACTGCTATGTAAACTGTGGTAATGGCATATAAGTCAATTATATGTGAGGAAAAAATACATGTTTGTTATTTTATGTTTGAAAGTGGGAGAGAGGAGAGAGAAAGAGAATGAGACCGAGGGCGGAGGATACAGGGAGAGAATGACAGACAGGCAGATCGGTTAGAGATTATAGAAAGAGAGACAAAAGGGTAAGAAGCAAAGTAGAATAGGAGATACAGAAAGATAAAGATAGAGGTGAAAGGGAGAGTAACATGCAGACAGATAAAAAGATTCAGAGACAGAGACAGAAATAAAGAGAGAAAGAGATCACGCAGATTAAACTTCCACTAAAAAAAGCACAAACACACAACTAAACCCAGCCAGCGAGAGGGACAGCGTGAACGAATATACACGAAGAGATACACCTACGCGATTGATTGAAAGACACGAACGGCAAATTGCGAAAGGTTGCAGCCGTGGGTGTGAATAGGTAGTTATTTGCATGGAGCGCGGTTCCCTTATCTGATTCAAAAGCAGAGGAAATTACAGAATTGGGCTGAAGAGCTGAGGGAATTGTGTGTAACTGGAGGAAGTCATCAGTAAATGCAAATATAATTGAATCGGCCTTCTAGTTAAGTGCTAAGTAAAAAAAGAGAAAAAAAAAAATTGCGGAACTAAAATGTAGGGAAGTAAGTGGAAGAAAATGAAAAGAGGTGAGTGAAAAAGGTACATGGAAGGAAAAGAAAAGAAGAAATAGTGGAAAGGGTGAGGAAGGAAAGGACATCATAGGTTAACGAAAGAAAAAAGAAAATCCAAGGATTAAGAGTCACCCTCCATTTCATCTAAAATGGGGAGAGGGAGAAAAGAAGGGAAAAGAAAATGGAACATGGAAGAGAGGAAGGGTCGGAGGAGGGCGTGTAGCAGATAAGTATTTTCATGGAAGAGATTTTCGTTTTGTCTCAGTGAGCCAATCATTACGAAAGTCAGTGGTCAAGCTGCCTGTGTTTCTGAAGCAAAATGATGATAATAAAATATTTAGAATGCTATGAATATGACATAAAAAAAAAACATTATAGATTCGAGAGAAATTTAATATCATGTGATCAAGTGACATGACAGCAGCAGATTAGAAGGAAAAAAAAGGGGGGAACACTTGGTTACCTCATAGTCACTGTACATAGATTCTCATCATTATATAAATGGGTTTAGTGACTGTTCAAAATATTTCCTTTCGGGATCGACGCAATGTTAGGGTAAACATAATGCAGTGGCCGGGTCTCGAAACAAACGAAATACAGTCATTGAAACATTGCGCTACGTTCGATTCTAACTTCTATTTCCACCTCGAAAACGAAATGATTGATAATGTCCAAGTACCTTATTTCGGGAGCTAATCATCCTAATCACAATTTCTAGCGTCGATCTACACTCTGCTGGCCCTTCGCTGAGTTTTTGGAACGTAATCTGTTGAGTTATGTCAATTAATGCAAGGTATTGCTTGTAATGTCATTTAATTATGTGTAGCTCTGATAAATAACAAAAATCAATGTCTCAGTTACATTAAACAAGTATTCTTAATCTGATGATTTCCATACACACATACACACACACACCTGCATACAATTAGATACATTATTATTGCATAGTTCTGCAAGAATGTTTATTTTGGTGTTAGACTTGCAAACAACGATTCACAAAGAGGATAAAAATAATGGTTGCGGGGCGGCGATATGTTGGGAATTTGACCTTTAAGATTCATGCAAGATTTTAAACAATACGATATTTTTGTACCAAGAGGATATTAGCAATTTTAAATAATTGATAGCAAAGGTTCTTGGAAGCGTATGTTATGCACCGCGACAGGACCACAGATATATTTCTGCACAGTGTAGGCATGTGTGTTGTGTATGTACGTTTCCCACATCATGTTCGTTTGTTGCGCGTTTATGTATGCAACTGTTTGTAACTAAGCGTGCATTCACCTTTAGACACGTATCCCCCCTTTCCCATTCATTCCCATATACTTCATTAACTTTCCCCCACACCCCTCCCCACCCCCCATCCCCTATCCCTACCCTCCAATGCCTCTTCCATCAACAACCCCCTCCCCCCCATATTCTTTCCATCAACACCCCGCCCCACCCACCTCCCCCACCCCTTCCTCCTTTTACCCTAACCCATCATACCCCTTCCATCACCTCCACCCATCGCCTCCACCCATCAGCGGCACCCATGGCCATCGAGCGAGACAAGACCCACAAATGAAACGGCCTTTTCCCATTCAGCGGTTCCCTTCGGCCGTCACTCACTCGCCTCTGACCATGCGTGTCTTCGTGGTCCCAGTTCTTTTGGCGTCTCACAAGCGTTTAACCACTAATATAAGCACTATGTCAAGTTTCCCTTTTAAAAAGGCTTTTGCTTTTCCTTGCCTCTTTCTTCTTTCTTCCCCCCCCCCCCCCCTCCCTTCCTCCCTCCTTCTCTTCCTCCCTTCTGCTCCCCCCCCCCTTCCCTCTTATTCTCCCCCTCCCCTTCCCCCCTTACCACGTCTTTTCCTTAGTTGGGTCTGACATGGGTTAACTCGCCTTGTTGTTGGTGGTGGTGATGTTGTTGTTTTTTTGTTGCTTGTGAAGGCTCTGTTGTTGTTGATTTGTTTTCTTACTCTTTTTTTCATCTCTTTCTCTCCCACTCTTTCTCTCCGTTTTCTTTATGGGTCGTGGTTGTCTCTCTGTGTTTGGGTCTTTTATGTTCCCTTATTCCCGTTCGTCTGCTATTCTTTTTGTTCTTATACCTGCCTTTTCTAGCTTATCCCCCTCCTCCCTCGTTTTTACTCTCGTCTTCTCTTTCTCTATCTTTTATCTATATTTCTTCTTTATCTGTTTATCTATCTTCCTCTTATTTTCTTTTACCTATCTGTCTATGTTATTATGTTTATCACTATAAATATTAAACTTCGTATATATCTGTCTCCGTCCATCTCTATCTATTTATCTATCTATCCATCTATCTATCTATCTCTCCCTCCCTCCTCCTCTCTCTTTCCCTCTCTCTATATATATAAATATATCTCCCTTTCCCTCACCCGCTCCCTCTCTTCCCTCTCTCCCTCTCCCTCTCGGTCTCTCTTCTCTTCTCTATTAGTTCAAGAAACTTTTGAGTACTTTATATTCTTCCAGTATTTTTCTCCCCCGCATAATATCTCATTACCATAGCACTGGGAAATCTTTCGCTCACTCCCTCGCTCGCTCCGAAAGTGTTAAAACGACATTTGAAAAACAATTCGGTGTCGTTTTGTCAAATTTTTTGGCTGGTTGGACAGTTTTGTTTTTTGTTTTTTGTTTTTTTGGTTTGGTTTCTGTTTGTTTCTTTGTGTTTATGTTTGTTTTTTTGTTTGTTGGTTGGGATATTGGGTACCTCTTTTTATTCGTAGTGTTTTCTCTCTCTCTCTCTCTCTCTCTCTTTCCCTTTCTCTCTCTTTTTTATTGTTCTCTCATTTTCGCGTTCCATGTCGTCTTATTTCTTTCTTTTCTCTTCTCTTTATCGTTTCAGCTCTCTCTTTTTTCCTCTGGTTCTCTTTCCCTTTTTTCTTTTCCTGCCCTATTCATCCTTTTCTTTCCTTTTTCTTTTCTTTCTATCTCTCTTCCTTTTTTATTTTATTTCCATCTCTCCTCCCTTTTTATTTTCT
>BOPN01003610.1:92500-95000 GCA_017312705.2 Penaeus japonicus | reverse complement strand
TGCAACTACTGCTGCAACAAGCATTTATACAACAACGTAACCATAGCAACAACAACTATTCCTGCTGTTATCCCTATCATAACAGCTTTTACGACCGCTAATACAACAACTTATGCAACATTCACTACTTCTACTATCATTACTACAACTCCTGCACAGGTTATTAGTCTTTATGCAGGACAATAATCATATGCAAGAACATATGTAAATCTGACGCTCTATGATGGTTTTTGCTTTATGTTTGTGCCGAGTTACGTGTGACTTATTACTGCGAAGTGAGTTTGTAAACGGAGTTATGTTTGCGTACACGTTTATGGCTGTAGGAGAGTGTGTGTTTGCGCACATGTGTGAATGCGTGTTCTGTTGGAGAAAGCATGTTTACGTACATGTGTGACGTGTGTGTGTGTGTGTGTGTATGTGTATCTGTAGGGATGAATGTGTGTGCGTGTGAGTGTGCATAGAAGGAAAGGATTATTACTTCCCTTGTCAAGCGCCTTAAAAAGAGCCGCCAATATATTTTGTTAAATATATTCCCTTTCATTGTGCCAGACATGAATCCCTCTTTCACACGTCTCCGGCCATCTGCGAGCTTCAGAGCTTTGCCGTCTTGGATTGTCAACGACAGATGTTCATATATCTCTCTCACTCGCTATTTTCCTTTTTATTTCTTTTGCCTCCTTTTCTAGGTACTCGTCCTACCCCCTCCCCCTCCCCCTCCCCCCCATCCCCTCCCTCCCTCCCTCCACTTCCCCTATTTTCCTCATCTTTTTTATATCATATTGATTCAATATTTTTAGAGGACGAAACAGGAAGTTCCTCAAAGGCCCCGGCGTTCATTGGTGCTTTTGGCCGAAGGAGCTCTCGGCCCAGAAGGGGATGACATCCGGACCCGCTTAAAGACTCGTCTCGGCTCCTGAAGGCGTTGACACAAGGAGAGGAAAGGCTGAGCGCAGCTTATGAAACTTATTACAATATCGTCTATATAGATTTCCTCTACTTTATTCCCTTCCCCCCCAACCCCCCAATCCCCACCCCTCACACACCTTCCTCCTTCCCCCTCTCCCCCTGTACCCCTTTTCCATAGTTCTTCATTCTCTTTTCCCTTCGCTCCTTCTCTCTCCCCTCGACCCTTCCGTCTCTTCTTTACCTGCTTCCCCTTTCCCCTTCGCCCCCCTCCCCCCTTTCTATCCTTCTTCTTGTCGCACTCTTCGACCAGCATGACCCGATCTCAGGCACAAGAAGAGATTTTTCCCTTCTCTCTCTCTCTCTCTCTCTCTCTCTCTCTCTCTCTCTCTCTCTCTCTCTCTCTCTCTCTCTCTCTCTCTCTCTCTCTCTCTCTCTCTCTCTCTCTCTCTCTCCCTCTCTCTCTCTCTCTCTCTCTCTCTCTCTCTCTCTCTCTCTCTCTCTCTCTCTCTCTCTCTCTCTCTCTCTCTCTCTCTCTCTCTCTCTCTCTCTCTCTCTCTCTCTCTCTCTCTCTCTCTCTCTCTCTTCCTCTCTCTTTCTCTCTCTCTCTCTCTCTCTCTTTCTTCTTATCATTCTCTCTATCTCTCTCTCTTACTCCCTCCCTCCATCCCTCCCTCTCTTTCTCCCTCTTCATCATCTCCCTCCTCCTCCCTTTCTTTCTCTTTCAATCCCCGAATCTCCCTTTTCTCATCCCTTTCGCTTCCCCGCTCCATCTTTCTGACAGCTCGGACAACAGCTGATCCGTATATCATAAAAAAAGAGATAAGTAACAATAACCATCAACAGTAAACAAAGAATGAAGAAGAAGCAGGAGAAGAAGAAATAGAAGAAGAAGAAGAAGAGGGGCTTTGGAAGGGGCGTGCTGGTAGGGGAGTGGGGGGCGGGGGGGTGTTGCTAGGAGAGAAAGGAGGTAGACAGATGGTAGGGGGAAGGGGGGAAGGGGGGACACTAGCGATCTGGGTTTGGAAGTCGGAATAACGATACTTTTATGATTGTTATCGTTTCTAGTATAATGATGATAATGATTATTATTATTCCTTTTGTTGTTGCTGTTGCTGTTATTATTATTGTTGTTATCATCATTGTCACTATTATCGTTATCCGTATTACTATTACCACTACTATCATCATTCTTATAATCAGCTTTATCATAATTATCATTACTTATTACTTTCCTTATTACCATCACCATTATAATGATAACTACCATTATAATCATCATTATCACTATCATATTTTTTTACTTATTATCCCTATCATTTTCGATCCGAGTTGAGGATTGAGAGGAAGCGAGAGAGAGCCTAACATATAGAAGATGGACATGGGAAAGATGGCGAGAATTAAAACTAAATAAGCGAAGACGAGAATTAAGAAGGAAAAAGGAATAAGGAAGAAGAGGAACATGAAGACGAATATATGGAGTAAGAGAAAGTTTTTTGTTTTTTTTTCCTTTACCCTATTCTCATAGCACCCCTACCCCCTCTTCCTACTTATCTCCCCCTTGCCCTTCCCCATCCCCCTACCTCCTCCTACCTTC
>BOPN01003610.1:77500-82500 GCA_017312705.2 Penaeus japonicus | reverse complement strand
GAGAGACAGAGACAGAGAGAGAGAGAGAGAGAGAGAGAAAGAGAGAGACAGAGAGAGACAGAGAGACTGAGAAAGAGAGAGAGAGAGAGAGAAAGAGAGACTGATAAACAGAGACAGGCACACGACATATTAACTTCAGAGATAAACACAGAGTTTAACTAACTTCAAGCATAGCAGAAATGCATTTTACTCTCCCCTAAAAATATCGCCGTTTGGATCCGGACAACCTCGCCCCCAAGATGGCGTCACACTCTAAATAATCTATCATTAAATCATCCTCTCTCCTCTCCCCTTTCTCCCCTTTCTCCCCTCTCCCCTCTCCCCAAAGTGCCATGAGGGATCGGCTCATAGCCCCCTTCCACCCACCACCGTCCCTACCAACACCCTTGTCTCTCTCACCCCTTCTCCACTCCTCTCCCTCTATCCCTATTCCCATAAAGTTATTTCTCTTCCTTCTCTTCCTTCTCCCTCTTCTCTTCCTTCTCCTCCTTTTCTTCCCTCGCTTCCTTCTCCTCCTTCTCTTCCCTTTCTTCCTTTTCCTCCTCCTCTTCCCTCTCTTCCTGGTCCTCCTCCTCTTCCTTCTCTTCCTTCTCCCCTTTCTCTTCCCTCTCTTCCTTCTCCTCCTCCTCTTCCCTCTCTTCATTTTCCTCCTTCTCTTCCCTCTCTTCCCTCTCTTCCTTCTTCTCATCTTCTTTCTACTCTAATCTTCCTCACCCTTCTCTTATTTTTCCTTCCTTCCTTCCTTTTTCCTTTCCTTCCTCGCCCTCGTTAAGCGAACCCTCCGGGTGGATTCATTCGTATTGTCGCATGCCCCTTCACGAACGCTGCCGAGAGAGAGAGAGAGAGAGAGAGAGAGAGAGAGAGAGAGAGAGAGAGAGAGAGAGAGAGAGAGAGAGAGAGAGAGAGAGAGAGAGAGAGAGAGAGAGAGAATGTAAAGATAAATACAGAAAGAGAGAGAGCGAGGTAGAAAGAGAGAGAGACTCAGAGAGAAAGAGAGAAAGGGAGAGAGAGAGAAAGAGAGAGAGAGACTAAGAGAGAAAGAGAGAGAGAGAGAGAGAGAGAGCGCGCGAGCTAAGTTAGTTAAGAGACACGGGGGCAAAAATCTGTTCCTCTATCAAACAGCCTTACTGGGAGTTAACTTTCAAAGCCAACATCAGCGGACTTCACCATTACGAGTTAATATGATACAATCTTTCATCTAAAACGCATCTTTTTTGCATTAATATTCACACGGGGAAAGTTAACCCTCCTCCTCCCCCCCCCCCTCCCCTCCCCGTTTTCGTTAGCGATTTTCGGAAGCGTTCAAATTTGCATGTCGCCGGATTATGCGAAGGTGGAGTGGGAGAAGGGTGGCGATGATGGGGAAGAGGGAGAGAGAAGGTAAAAGGGTAGAGAGAGAAAAGGAAAAAAAAATGGGATTTGGAAAGACGAAGATGGTCAAAAAGGGGAGGGAAAGATATAAAGATAAAGATACGGATAAAGATAGGAAAGGATAGAAAAGATAGAGAGACCAAATTGAGATCGAAAAATATATGAAAGATATAGAGAAGATGAAGATAGAAAAACGATAAAGATTGATGGAAAATTAATTAAAAGATAGGTAAAGACAGAGAAAGGATGGAATGAATATAAAGTATTTTTAAAGATAGAAAACAATAAAAAAAAAAAACAGAAAGATATAAGTTTATATATAAAAAAGATAGATCACTTAAAATGAAAAAGACAGAATAAGATGAAAGGGTTTATACCTTAAGATAACCAATAAAGGACGGAATAAAAAAGCATATCTCAATAAAGGACAATAAAAGACCTATATACATCTGTTCATATACACCTACACATATGTAAACCTTAAAAGAAATAATAATAATGATTAAAAAACAAAACAAAAAGTCGCCAAAGAACCTGAAAAAAAACAGAAAAAAAATCCATCCACCCCCCCCCCCCCCCCAAAAAAAAAAAAAAAAAAAAAAAAAAGCATGAGGAGGAGGAGTCACCCAGCATCCGCCCTCATCCGCCCTTCCCGCATCTGCCCGCGCGAATCGCCGGTCGCTCATTTAACATCAAAGACACACAAACTCAATCACCGTCTCTGCTCCCTTGCCAAATTGCTAATAGAATTAAGCAATTGCGCAATCACTTTTTGTGCTCCGTTTAGCAGGCCGCTCGGCTTCGCTCCGCTCCGCTCAGCCACCTATCCGCCCGCCCGCCCGCCCGTGTGAACGGAGTCTCAGCCGAGGCTTCGGAGGGGAAGGAAAACATGCGCGGAGGTGTTTGGGGTGGAGGGTGCAGGGTGAGGGGTTGGAGGGGGGTGGAGGGTGGAGGGTTGGGGTGCGGGGTTGGAGGGTTGGAGGGGGTAGTGGGTGCAGGGTGGGGGGTTGGAGGGTGGGGGATTGAAGGAGTGGAGGGCGCAGGATGGGGGTTGGAGGGGGTGCAGGGTGGGGGTGGAAGGGCGTGGTGGGTCGGAGTGGGGGTTGGAGGAGGTGAGGTGAGGGTTGAGAGGGGATGGGGAAGGTTGAGGGGGGTTGAAGGGTTGGTTGAGAGGGGTTGGAGGGGAGGGGGAGGGGGAGGTTGAAGGGGGTGAAGGGTTAGGGAGGTGGGTTTAAGGAGGTTGAAGGGGGTAGAGGGGAGGAGGGAGGGGGGAGGTTAGGTTAGGAGAGATTGAAAGGGTTGAGGGATGGAGATTGAAAGGGGTGGTAGGGAGAAGGGAGGGGAGGGGCGAGATGGAGGTGGGAGGAGGAGGAGGAGGTGGAGGCTGGGTTTAAGGGAAGGGAGAGGGGGAAAAAGGGGGGAGGCGATGAAAGTTGTAATGTGGGCTTAGGTGAAGGGGGAGGGGGAAAGGGGAAAGGGGAAGGGGTGGAGGTAGAGTTAGGGAGGGGATGGGGTGGGAGGTAGGGTCTGGGGAGGGGAGGGGGAGTAGGAGGTTAGAGGGGTTGGGGGAGAGAGAGGGGTTTCGGGAGGGGGCGAAGAGAGGTTAGGGACAGCTAGGGGAGGTAAGGGTTGCAGGGAATAGATACAGTAATAATAGTAATAATGATGATAATAACAATGATAAGGATAATAGAAATAATCATAATGATGATAATAATGATAACTATGATAATGATAATGATAAATTTCATGAAAATAATGATGATGATGACGATTATGTTAATACTAATAAGAATTAAAACAATAATGAAATTTACAATGAAAATGATAATAGTAATGACGATGATGTTGATAAGGATAAAAAAAACTTATGATAATAGGCAATAATTGAAATGACAAAGACAAAGAAAATAATGAAAATGTCAATGACAATAATTTTATTGATAATAAAGATATTATTGACACTACTAATACTAATGATGTTATTTGTGATGATAATGATAACAATAATAATGATAATAAGAACGACAGAAACTGCAGTAGTGGTAGAGATAATGATAGTAGTAATAATGATAAAAGTGATAGTAATGACGATAAAGAGAGTAATGATGATAATGATAACAGATAACAAGATGGATGAATAATGATATCATTAATGATAATAATTCTGATAGTGCTACTAATGATAATTACAATAAAAATATAGATAATGATGACAATTATATTGATGATCATAAATATAATCATAGCACTGATAATGATATTAATGATGATAACAATGATGATGATGATAATAATAATAATAGCAATAATAATAATGATGATAATAATAGTAATAGTAATAAATAATTATAATAATAGTAATAATGCTAATAATACTAATAATAATAATAGTAATAATAATAATATTAACTGATAATAAAAATTATCATGATATATAAATAGTGAAAATAAAGATGATAATAACAGTAACGATAAGAACTATGATAATAGCAATGATAAGTATAATTTTAACAGGGACAATATGAAATGATAACTAAAACAATAATGTTATCAAAAATGATAACATTGCAAGTCATACGAATAGCAGTGATATTGATAATGATGATTATCGCAATTAATATCAGTAATAATCACTATCGGTCAACTGTAATACTGATAGAAATAATAAGAACACCGATTTTAGATATAACAATAACAATGATGATGATACTGATAAGGATAATAATTATGATGATAATGATAATAATGATAATTATGATAAGGAGAACGGTAATAGCAGTAATGATGATAATAATAATATTGATAATGATAGTAATCATAATGATAATGATTTGAATGACAATGATAACAAGAATAGCAGCAACAACACTTATATTACTACTACCTTTAGTAATGATGATGATAGTGATAGTAGCTATGATGATAATAATGATAACAGCTATAATTATAAGAATAATTATAATGTATAACAACCATGATAGTAAAGATGATAATGATAATAACAATAATGATAATGATGATAATAATGATAATAATACAGATGATAATGATCATAATTATAATAAGACTATCTAATGAAAATAGGAGAATTGAGAGAATGATACAAATGACGTAACACAATGAACGATAAACGAGAAAGAAGTTTTTTTTTTTTTTTTTTTATTAAATTCTCCTGTATCTCTGCACTCCCCCGGGTGCATGTGTCAACGCCCTGGAATTCTCTCGCTCTCTCTCTCTCTCTCTCTCTCTCTCTCTCTCTCTCTCTCTCTCTCTCTCTCTCTCTCTCTCTCTCTCTCTCTCTCTCTCTCTCTCTCTTTGCCTCTCTCCTCAATATGTAAATTCTCTGTCTGTCTCTTTCTTTTACTCTCTCTCTCTCTCTCTCCCTCCCTCCATCCCTCTCTCTCACTCACTCTCACCCCCCCCCCTCCCCCCTCTCTCTCTCTCTCTCTCTCTGTTTGCCTCTCTCCTCAATGTAAATTCTCTCTCTTCTATCGCTGTCTGTCTGTCTATCTGTCTGTCCCTTTCTTTTACTCTCTCTCTCTCTCCCTCTCCCTCTCTCTCTCTCACTCTCACCCCCCCCCCCTCTCTCTCTCTCTCTCTCTCTCTCTCTCTCTCTCTCTCTCTTT
>BOPN01003610.1:65000-72500 GCA_017312705.2 Penaeus japonicus | reverse complement strand
TAGTATTAATCTCTTAGATAATGATAATCATCATTATGATGATAACAAGGATACTAGTAATGATAATAATGATGATCTCTATTATGATAATGATAAAAATAATGATAATAGTAATGATGATAATAGTAGTAATAGTGATAATAACATCGATAATGATGATCCTGATAATATCAATAGTATTAATAACATCATAGTGATTGTTATAAAATTATGATAATGATAATGATTGTGATTATGATAAAAATAATGATAATGATAACAATAAGGACAATAATTTTAGTAACAATAATACAGATTATAAAAACAATAGTACTATTGACGATAGTAATAATGATAATAATGATGATAATGACAATAATGAGAACAATAATGTCACTGATAATGATAGCAGTAACAGTAATGATAATGCTGATAATGTCAATATAATAATCAAAATAATAATAGCAATGATATTAACGATAATGAGTATAATGATGATAACGATAATGATATTAATAATGATGAGGATAATAGTGACAATGATAAAAACGATAATGGTAATGATAACAGTGATAATGATGATAACAGTAATAGAAAAGAAGATGAAAATATTCCAAATGACAATAATATTGGTAATGCAAATGATAATGGTGATGATAATAATGATTATGACTATACATTTTTTTTTTCAGTGTATTTCATTATGGGCGAATAATACTCTCTGTTTTAACTCCATCCTGAGGATAATCAAATGTAATTTTTTTAATATCTATTTCAATTTTGACATAACAAAAGACATAGATATCAACCACATTGAGTGGGTAATATATACACTCTCAGGAAGTTTAGTTATCTGCCTGACTGATTTTTATATTTTATTTTTGTATCATTTCTATCATTGTTATCATTATCATTATTATTATTTTCGACGAATCATTACATTGTTAAAGAAAAAAAAGTTAAGTTCTGTTTCCTGACTGTCTTTGTTGTCCATAATAGCTTGCCACAATTCTTAATTATCAGTCATAAATATGAATCAGTTTAGATGGACTGTGATAAAAGTAATAATAATGATAATGATAACAAGGAGAATGACAATAGTGATGATAAAAATGATGATGATAATAGTGATGATAGCAATGATGATGATAATGGTGATAATAACGATGATAATGTGGATATTAATGATGATGATGATAATGATGATAATGATGATATTTATGATGATGATGATAATAGTATTGTAAATATGATGATAATTTCAATGATGACAACAACAATGATAACAATACTGTTGACAATAGTAATAATAATGATGATGATTATAATAGTAGTATTGTTAATGATGATAATGAAAATAATCATTACAATAATAGTAATAACAATTATAATGAAATTAAATAATTATGATAGCCATAACAATGTAAATATTAATTATAAAGAAAGCGGTAATGATAATACTGGTAATGATGTTAATCTTTATAAAGATGATTATATAGATAACAATAATTATAGTGAAGATGGTATTAATAACAATATTAATAGTGATATTAATGAGAACAAAAATATCAAGATTCATAAAAAATAACCATAATGATAGAAATAATAGATAACAGTTACCATAACAATGATAATGATAAAGACAATACTAAAAGCAGTAAATATGATAACTATTATGATGATAATTTTCATAACAATGATCCTTGTGATAAAAAACAAAAATTATTCTACCACTAACAATAATGATAATAATGGTAATAGCAAAGAAGTATCCTCGTTATCATAATGATGATGATCATGATAATAACAATAACAATAACAATATTTATGATGATAATGATAATGTTGATGTTAATACCAATATCAATAATAACAATAGCAATGATTTAAAGATGTTTCTAATAAAGTTGATAATGTAATATAAATAATTATGATGATACGGATAATTATCATCATAATATAATCATGATACAAATTATAGTAATTATGATAATAATAGTATATGATAGTAATGTGAGTTATGAAAATCATAATGGCAATGGTAACATTGACAGAAACAATGGTGATGATAATAGTAATATCTATTATAATCCCCATAATTTTTCATTATCATTACCATCACTATCATTATCATTGTTGTCATTGATATGATTTTATCATCAGCATCATTATACAAGCATATATCATTACTATTGATAAAATGATTGTGATGATAATAATATTTTTTTAAGGATGATGATAATGATGATAGTATCATTACAACTAATATTAATGATAACTATAATTGTAATGATAATGATGATAATACGAGTGATGATGAGGATGCTCAGGATGATAATGAAAAGGATATTGATGATTATGATAATGATATTATTAATGACGGTAATAGTGATGATGATAATTATATTATTAATAATAGTAATCGTAATGAGGATAATGATTATGATTATGATAAAAATTATTTTCATAAGAATACCATTTTTATAATGTCTATATTGATGATGGCAATAACAATGATATTGGTGATAATAATAATAATATTAGTGATGATGATAATGAGAACACTATTAATAATAATGATCATAACAATTATAGTAATACTAATAATAGTAATGATAATGATGATGATGATGATGATGATGATAATAATAATAATAATTATAATAATAATAGTAATGATAATAATAATAATAATAATAATAATAATAATAATAATAATAATAATGATAATAATAATAATGATAATAATAATAATAATAGTGATAATAATAATAGTAACAATAATAATAAGGATGATACTACTAATAATAACAGTGGTAGTAATGATAATGATAATAACAACAATAATTATGACAATAACAGTAATGATAATAATTATGACTATGATAATGATAATGATTATGACAATAATGATAATGATGAAACGAACAATAATGATGATAATAATACTAATAAATATGATAATGATGATGAAAATGATAAGAATAGTAAGAGAAATGATAATGATAGAGATGACAATCATGATAATAATGATGATGATGACGACGATAGTAACAATATAAAAATGAATGATAATGATGAATTGGTCGTTGTAATGATGATAAATAATATGTGATTTAGAAGCAGGAAAGATAGATTTAGAGAGTAAAGAAGAAGAAAGCTGATAGAAGGAAAGGATAATCAAGACATAAATGATTATGATGATAAAGGAAGAAAGAGAGAATATAAAACAAATATGATAAACAGAACGAATGGAGATAAAGCTAAAAATAAAAGAAAAAAATATAAATCCAGAGATCAGATAAACCTTTATCATCCACAGCTTAAACCAACAGATGATACGCAATATATTCAACGCATTATCTCTTTGATATAGTGATAAGCATAGTGAAAGTGAATAGAGAGAGAGACATTCAAGCAAAACCAAAACCTGGGTACGAAAGAAGGTCGGATTAAATCTTGCACAAAGATGAGGCAACATGACTTACATCATATGTAAATAGAGGAAAAAAACATATAACATGATGAGAGATCGGGACAAGATGGACTGGAAAGCGGAAATAAAAACGAGTAAAAAAAAGGAGAACAGACATACAGTGATAGAGTTGAGGATTCTTACGAAAGAGTAATTCGAAAAAAAAAACAGAAGCAGAGAGAAAGACAAAGGTACAGAGAGAAAGAGAGTTTAAGGAGGTTGAAGGGGGTAGAGGGGAGGAGGGAGGGGGGAGGTTAGGTTAGGAGAGATTGAAAGGGTTGAGGGATGGAGATTGAAAGGGGTGGTAGGGAGAAGGGAGGGGAGGGGCGAGATGGAGGTGGGAGGAGGAGGAGGAGGTGGAGGCTGGGTTTAAGGGAAGGGAGGGGAGGGGGGATAAAGGGGGGAGGCGATGAAAGTTGTAATGTGGGCTTAGGGTGAAGGGGGGAGGGGGAAAGGGGAAAGGGGAAGGGGTGGAGGTAGAGTTAGGGAGGGGATGGGGTGGGAGGTAGGGTCTGGGGAGGGGAGGGGGAGTAGGAGGTTAGAGGGGTTGGGGGAGAGAGAGGGGTTTCGGGAGGGGGCGAAGAGAGGTTAGGGACAGCTAGGGGAGGTAAGGGTTGCAGGGAATAGATACAGTAATAATAGTAATAATGATGATAATAACAATGATAAGGATAATAGAAATAATCATAATGATGATAATAATGATAACTATGATAATGATAATGATAAATTTCATGAAAATAATGATGATGATGACGATTATGTTAATACTAATAAGAATTAAAACAATAATGAAATTTACAATGAAAATGATAATAGTAATGACGATGATGTTGATAAGGATAAAAAAAACTTATGATAATAGGCAATAATTGAAATGACAAAGACAAAGAAAATAATGAAAATGTCAATGACAATAATTTTATTGATAATAAAGATATTATTGACACTACTAATACTAATGATGATGATGATAATGATAACAATAATAATGATAAAAACAACGACAGAAACTGAAGTAGTGGTAGTGGTAATGATAATAGTGATAGTAATGACGATAAAGAGAGTAATGGTAATAATGATAACAGATAACAAGATGGATACTAATGATAACATTAATAATAATAATTCTGATAGTGCTACTAATGATAATTACAATAAAAATATAGATAATGATGACAATTATATTGATGATCATAAATATAATCATAGCACTGATAATGATATTAATGATGATAACAATGATGATGATGATAATAATAATAATAGCAATAATAATAATGATGATAATAATAGTAATAGTAATAAATAATTATAATAATAGTAATAATGCTAATAATACTAATAATAATAATAGTAATAATAATAATATTAACTGATAATAAAAATTATCATGATAGTGGCAATAGTGAAAATAAAGATGATAATAACAGTAACGATAAGAACTATGATAATAGCAATGATAAGTATAATTTTAACAGGGACAATATGAAATGATAACTAAAACAATAATGTTACCAAAAATGATAACATTGCAAGTCATACGAATAGCAGTGATATTGATAATGATGATTATCAGTAATTAATATCAGTAATAATCACTATCGGTCAACTGTAATACTGATAGAAATAATAAGAACACCGATTTTAGATATAACAATAACAATGATGATGATACTGATAAGGATAATAATTATGATGATAATGATAATAATGATAATTATGATAAGGAGAACGGTAATAGCAGTAATGATGATAATAATAATATTGATAATGATAGTAATCATAATGATAATGATTTGAATGACAATGATAACAAGAATAGCAGCAACAACACTTATATTACTACTACCTTTAGTAATGATGATGATAGTGATAGTAGCTATGATGATGATAATAATGATAACAGTTATAATTATGTTAACAATAATTATAATGTATAACAACCATGATAGTAAAGATGATAATGATAATAACAATAATGATAATGATGATAATAATGATAATAATACAGATGATAATGATCATAATTATAATAAGACTATCTAATGAAAATAGGAGAATTGAGAGAATGATACAAATGACGTAACACAATGAACGATAAACGAGAAAGCAGTTTTTTTTTTTTTTTTTTTTTTTTTAAATTCTCCTGTATCTCTGCACTCCCCCGGGTGCATGTGTCAACGCCCTGGAATTCTCTCGCTCTCTCTCTCTCTCTCTTTCTCTCTCTCTCTCTCTCTCTCTCTTTCTCTCTCTCTCTTTCTTTCTCTCTCTCTCTCTCTCTCTCACTTTTACCCTCCCTCCCCCTCTCTCTCTCTGTTTGCTCCTCTCCTCAATATGTAAATTCTCTGTCTGTCTCTTTCTTTTACTCTCTCTCTCTCTCTCTCCCCCTCCATCCCTCTCTCTCACTCACTCTCACCCCCCCCCCCCCCCCCTCTCTCTCTCTCTCTCTCTGTTTGCCTTTCTTTCTTCTCTCGAGAAAAAATGCATAATTACAGTGAGTCTGTCTATCTGTCTGTCCCTTTTACTCTCTCTCTCCCTCTCCCTCTCTCTCACTCTCACTCTCCCTCTCCCTCCCCCTCTCTGTTTGCCTCTCTCTCTCCTCACTTCTTCTTACCCCCCTCTCTCTCTCTCTCTCTCTCTCTCTCTCTCTCTCTCTCTCTCTCTCTCACTCTCTCCCTCTCTCTCTCTCTCTCTCTCTCTCTCTCTCTCTCTCTCTCTCTCCCTCCCTCTCTCTCTCTCTCTCTCTCTCTCTCTCTCTCTCTCTCTCTCTCTCTCTCTCTCTCTCTCTCTCTCACCTACTCTCACCCCGCCCCCCCTCTGTCTCTCTGTTTGCCTCTCTCCTCAATATGTAAATTCGACGCGCGACACATCCAGCTCGCTACTTTGGCTGAATCCTCCCCCCCTCCCCCCCCCCCTTCCCTCCCCCCGCAGTGCTCGTCCGAAGAGTTTCTACCTCAGATAAAAGGTTAATTCACAGGAGTTTGTCTCGAGTGTGTGAACAATAACATGTTTATCGAGCCTCGGGAACACATACTTAGGATGTTTCGGGGGTGGCGGTAGGAGGGGGGGGGGGAAGCTCCCCTCTATTACGTCTGTGTCCTTTTTTATTGGGGGGGGGGGTTCTTGTCTTAATTTCTTTCTATTCCCCTCGTCTACCTCGCTTCATTCCCTCTTATTTCTTTTTGTATTCTTGTATCATTCTCTCCCTCTTCATCGCTTTCTTTGTTTTTCCTCGAAATGCGCCGTCCTTCCTCCCTCCTTTTTAATGCTTGTCTCTCTTCGTTCTTCTTGCTTCCCTTCCTTCTCTCTTACAATCGCCTCTTTCTTCTTCTTCCCACTTTCCCCTCTTTCTTGTATCCTTTGCTTCTTCCTTCCATTTTTGCCTGAGTATTTTCTCTTCTCCCCTCTCCCGTCTTTTCCTCCCCCTCTTCCCCTCCTCCCACCTGTCCTCCCTTCCATCTCCTTCCTTCTAGGTCTCCCCCCCCCTCCCCCTTCCTCTTCGCCCCCTCATTCTCCCTTCTCTGCTCCTCCTCGTTTCCACCCTCCCCATTCCCCCTTCCCATGTCTTTGTCACCCTGCCCCCCCCCCCCCCTCCCTCATCCATTCCCACTCATCTTCGTCACCTCCCCCCCCCCCCCCTTCTTCTCTTCTCCTCCTCCCCCCTCCTCCTCCTCTTCTCCTCCTCCCCCCTTCTCCCCACTATTCCTCCTCCCCCCTCTCCCCCACCTCTTCCTCATCTTACCCCCGCCCCCCCCCCTCCTCATTGCAAGGAAATGGTGCAATGCAATTTCGCACGGCGATCCAAGGGGGGAGGGGAAGGGGGGGGAGAACTAGGTGTCTGCAACATGATGCAACAAACTTTCCAGACGCGATGGCGGTGGGAGTACTTAAGTTAGATTGCAACATTATTACAGGCGACGTAACATGTTGCAAGCGTTTTCGAATTGTAGTTGGCAATGGATGTTCGTTTACTTTATTTTCGTTACGCGTGAGTCACATTTGCAAAATGAATCACCTCCAGCATGATTTCGAATTGCAAATGT